>VURO01027914.1:0-38594 GCA_015108175.1 Pelvicachromis taeniatus
AACGGTGGTAATTATATATATATATATATATATATATATATATATCCAAAGCTACAGAAACAGACATGTTTCCTGGTGTGCACAAAGAGAAAAGTCTGTTTATTGTGTATTTTGGGTGAGACTGAAGGCAAAGCACAGTACATTTTATTGCTCATTACAAGATGATTTAACGGTGGCATAAAATGTTCCTAATTCTGATGCACTCCTCTGGATACGTGATTCTGAGAAACTTGAGCTGTGTTTTGGGTAGGAAACTTTTTGTGCGGTTAATTTTATTTGAGCTCGGGACCAAAGACAAAGCTCTTTGTTTTTTATTATATGGGGTTTTTTTTCTTGTTTATATATTTTGACAAATGTATCACCACCACTACAAGCGCAAGGCAACTTATATAAGACTATGAGCTTATATTAGATCCTCTATTTTCAGATCGGGTTAGCTAATACCTTCCTCCTGAACCAGGTTTTCCTACTGAAAAGGAAGAAAAGAAGAAAGAAAAAAACACTTGTTCGGCCTGATCAACTGGAAGAAGAGGCACTGACAAATAAAACCCAGCTGTGTTCACCTCCTGGATTGAATTTCATATTTATCTCTATTTGCATTCTGTTGAGATATATGCTGGCCTCTAAACAAGTTTTGCATTGTGGTTTCTGGCTCATATCACTGGGGGCTGGAGGCCCTATGATGCACTGAAGGAATTTAGGTTACTACAACGTGGCTAAGAAACAGTTTTCAAGTAGAGGAGCAATCAGGAATAGAGTTATAATTAAACTGTTTACATACTCATCATTAAATGTGTTGATGACCATTTTTATTCTCTCCTTTTGGCAAAACAATCATAATTTAATGGACAAGGTGAAAGTATATAGGACACTATTTACTGCGGGGCATATTTGTCTGTTTTACTTCACACATATGTTTGTGTTTGTGTTTAGCTAATCAGGAAGTTTGAGCAAGGACCAGTTTAATGTAATTATAGGGTTCTGATACTTTTGCAGTTCATTTCTTTAGCCATACATATTGGATTTAAAGAAAAAAAAGTGTAATTCTAGTTCACCTGCTGATACTATTACATCTTGTGAAAAAGTACATTTAATATATACAAATGTAAACATTTTTATTTCTATATCCATTACTTGCATTTGGCAAAAATGATCCCTAATACATGCGTTTACTACTGAGAGGCATCCGTAACATCATCCTGAGAGCATTATGTCAAAATCAGAATAAAGAGGGTGTTCTCAGTCAGGCACAATGATGATACAGTTTAACTAAATGTCTGTTGTCTATCTGTGTTTTTTTCCAATCAGTCCTCTCCAGTTTGCCACAGTCAGGATATCACATGAAACTGAGATATTGAATGAAAAAATACTGTTGTAACTTTGCTAACCCCAAAGCCTCTTAATTTCCTCCTAATTTAAAGCTACTAACAAAGTTTATTTCAGAGTATTTCACAGACCAATCAAAAATTATCTACATTGCAGAAACAACAATCGTTATAAAAGTAAGTTCACTTTTATCCTCCTTGAACTACTTCAACTACTTCCTTTACCATTCAACATTTGCCTTCATCTGAAATCTTTGGACCAGTGACCACTAGCCCACTTTTATTCTCCATAGCCAAGCTGGGATGCTCCTGCTGTTGTATCTGCTTTCGGAGTGGCTTTATTGTGCTATTTGTGATGTGACAGTGATGCCCCCTTTTTCTGAAGCTGTCTTGATGCACTGCATGTGAAGCTTGTCCTTTTCCTACCACACTTTTCCTTACAGAGAGAATTCCATTAACATGACTTACGCACTCTCCAAACAGCCAGACTTTTCAGCGATGACCTTCTGTGGCGTTCCCTCCTTGTGGTGGATGTCAGTGACGGTCGTCTGTCCAACTGTCAAGTCAGCAGTCTTCCCCATGACTGCAGTTGTGTGTACTGAACTAGACTGAGAGACACACAATATTTATAATGTTTAAATAATATTTAACTCAGACTCCTGTTTCTGATTTTTAAAAGCTAATACAAGAATAAAAACCAAGGTTTTAAATATTTCACTTCACATTTATATAGAGCACGTGAAAGTTTACCTTTTTCAGTTAAAGTATAAAAAGTAAAACCTTTTTCATGAAATTCACTTTTTGTTTCTGGATGCACTAGTATATAATGCTCTTTGGGGAGGGACTTTGATAAAACCTTTTCTGCAGAATGGTTATTTTTGTTGACCCTGCTGATTACGACGAGCTTTAATAAACTCAAACCAGCGGAGAGAATGTGTTTTTGTCATAATTTTGTTTGGACTTTATCAACATTTTGCCAAAAAAAAATAGATATTATCATCGTCACTATCATAAATCACACTGGGACCCTGACTTTAGACAATTAACATGTGTTCAGCATCTATTATATATATTTTTTTCCACAAAATCTATAAGTTCATCCATGCTGTGCTGCTGAAAGATTATATAAACATTGTCACACTGAGTGCACGCTCTATGATTTATTTACAGGCTGGAAGCGATCCATTTTTGTTCATCATCTTACTCTCTCTACCACCTTCAACACATTTAATAAGCGACGAAAGAAAAGTTTATCATCGTGATTAATTATTAATGAGAACCGCTTAGTATTTATTTTTAATACAGAGATTTGACCGCAGACATTTATAATCTTAACAAACGATACCAACGCTATTTACATACAGGATTAATCACAGGACAAGTAAGCTGCACTCTGTACCCATATTTACCACATGTTTTTATCGGAAACATGTGGAACATCCTTTCAATGCTTTTCAGATGTTTGACAAGTGTGCGGGACGATATACACCAGAGTGCCTTGCTGTGCCTGCTCCTGATGAAAATTCATACGGACATGATGTGGGATAGCTGAGCAGAGCCAGGAACAAGAGGTTGAAAATGGGGCTCATGCTGCAGAACTGCAGAAACTACAGACTAGAACTGCTTTGTGCATTCATGTTAAGAAGAGCGTTTTCACAGGGCTGCGTGGAGTATTGAGCAAACTTTCTTTAAAGAAAACTTCCATATCTCTTAAAAATACTTGAGTCAGTCCTTACAAATGGCAGCACTATTCTCCATTCAAAAAAGTTTTACTCTGTGTTATTTAAGAGGAAAATGTTGCACTTTGCATGAATTTTTATGAGGACTCCAATCGCCTGGTAGAGTTGGTTTATGAACGACAGCAATCCAGTTACAGGCTAAAATAGTATAAACAGAAATGATGATTCATAAAAGTTGTAAAGGTGAGGCATCCTCAAAATTTCTTGAGCACCACCATGAGGCTGGCATTTTATAGCTTTGAGTAAAAGATGTAGATGGATTGTTTTGATTTAAATTGATTTGTTTGGTTTAGGAGTTTTCAATAATCTTCAGTTATACTTTTGTATTGATTCACATGTTTTTCACAGTTCCATTATAAGGATTTTAGGCTGCTGGAGTTGGCCTTTAGCTAAAACACTCAGACTCAATCACGTGACATTAACTTGTCTGCTGTTTTGGACGTGTGACAATAACTTTGACCCTGTAGGGGTCAAGAAACCAGTTCATGTCCATCTTGCAACACCAGAAAAATGTGTATTTCCTGACCAGTTGACAAGTGGTTGATGGCAGTCACTGGGAAAGTGATTGTTAAAGCCCCAGGCACAGTCCCCAGTAGGCGACTCTCTGGCAAGCAAATGTCACTAGGGGAAAATGTATACACCCTGATCGATTGGATGGCAAAAATCTGATGGAGCATGCAGACTTGTTTCCAAACACTCACTAAATACTCCCCAAGCAATATTAAAAGTGTCCATTTACCTTAAAAGTAAAAGCTGTGCCCTGACAAACATGATGGCTGTAGTACTGAGGCACAGCTTTTACTGTGAACGAGAATCTTCTTCATTTCTGGTTTGTGTGGCACTTTTTCAACTTTTACGACCTCTAGCAGTTAGCAAGTGTTTGCACAGAGTATCTTCCATGCAAACTACATGAAACTGCAACAATCTGCCAGCAACCACAGCAACAATAAGAAGGGTTTTAGTGCAGCACTGACTTTGCAATCAACTCTGCAATATTTCGACACACAGCAAGTGCTTAGCTCATGAGGTATGACAAATCTGACCGTTATTGCTCCACTACTTGTGATCATTTGCAGCTTTTTGAAATTTTCCCCACACAATAATTCTGTTAACAGCTTGTTGGCTGGTCCCTTAAATTCCACTACAACACAAAGATGGCAACCAGGTCGAGAAGTTTACAGCGGTCCGTGCTCAACAGGTAAAGTGATCGGCATATAGCCACGTAGCCTTTTGCATATAGCTTCTTGTCAATACAGATCAAAAAACTGTTTGGATTTCTTGTCATTCTACCTGTGTTTATTTCACTTGTTTGTTGTAGCTTGATGAGTGTCTATAGAGTGTAAACATTTATGCACTGAAAATAAAGAGTGTAAGTATAGAGTTTTGTCATTTGGCTCCACTTCTAGTTTTGTTCTTTTAGTAAAATGTGTATAAAATATCTATATGTGAATCTACTACTTAGACTAAAAGATTTTCAATGCCAACTTTCAGGAGAATTTGCAACTAATATCATAAGTTTTTAGATGACTTTAACATTGTACAGACTGTCGCTGCAAATTGTGTCACACACACACACAGATTTAGGTTTGGAGCCCCTTGAACAAGACCAGTGGGGAGAGGGAAAAGGAGCTTTGTTGGGAGGGTCAGACTTTGGATGTATGAAGGAGCCTCAAGCATCACATTTGGGTCCAATCAAATCAGTGATGTTTTTTGGCTATAATATATAAAACAGATGGACAAAAAGTGGGAGGAGTATGATCCTTTTGTTGCAAAAGCTGTTTGGAGTGAAAGAAAATAACATTCTTTTTCTTTCTAAAGAAAAATGACCTTCACTTTTCAGCTTTCCTTTATATTTAATTACATGTTATCTGCTTTTCCATGTTTTTTTTTTTTCAAATGTGTTTTTTGTCTCCTTGCATGCAGTCAGTTTGACTCCATCTTTAAGGTTCTGTTTCTTCTGTAGCCTGTGTGTCCGTCTGTTAACATTAATAAAATCTCAACTTCTAACCTGCCCGTAATATGAGCTGTAATAGATTCAACCACAGACTTAAGTGTGAATGTCACATTAAAAGAGTGTCTCTGGACATGCAAAGTTGTCTCACACCCTCAAATGACCTCTAACCTCTCACGAAAGCAGCGGGGGAAGGGGGGCGCCTGGGACGGTTGGGGGTTGTTTTAGCCACAAGGTGAAAACATAAGGGCAGGTGCTCCCTATACGGGCCTCTGTTCCCAGTATAAGAGTCTGGTTGTCCTGTGATGGATGGGTCTATCTGAGATGCCAGGACCCTATGGAGCAGAGTCCACAGCAGGGGAGTCACCATCTGGGAAAAGAATGTCAAGGTTGGCCCGAGGGTGGAGATTTATGTCCCAGCCTCAGGTTCAAATGGCTGTGTCTGACAGTGTGTAGACGAGGCGGCAATGACAGCTTTTCTTCCTTCTTGTCCTAAAAGAGTACATCCATTTTTGTCTTTGCAGACAGCAAGAGGATGGACAGGATCAAACAATGTTAAGGGTCAAGTTTTTTCCAACAGGGCCATATTCTTTTTTCACTCGTTGTCCTTCACCCAGTGACATGAAGATAAACTTAAAAATAATACAGGTAGCAAATGACACAGGCACAAACATCAATCTCCTGTGGTGCCAGTTTTAATTCCTTATGTCAGTAGAGCTCAAAAAAGGATAGCTGATGTTAGGGATTTTTTTGTCTATATCCTTCCTCAAGAGCATTCATAAATTAAGGACAGGCCGACAGACTGGAACAAACACAGGCAAATATTTTTTTCTTACCCTGTGGTGGGCATTACCCAAGTTGTTTTCTGGGTCACTTTACCATCCTCTATACACACTCACACGCACAATCCAGCCACAACAAACATGTGAAATAAACACAGGTGGTAAGTACCATGAGTTCATTCCCTGACTGCAGAACTATTTGTTGGTTAGCTCAGGGCAACAGAATCAGAGACCCCATCAGCTTTTGTTGGTGGGCTTATGTCTCTGAGAAGTTTGAATGGCAGAGGTATTAAATAATGAAATCCACCAAAGAGACAGATATATATGAGACAGAGGGAATTAATCTGTGCGTGCGTGCGTGCGTGCGTGCGTGCGTGCGTGCGTGCGTGCGTGCGTGCGTGCGTGTGCGTGCCATCCTGGTAAGGACCAGTTTGAGGTTTACCATCAAAGTGAGGACATTTTGGAAAATGAACAAATTTGGCTGGTCCTTACTTTTCCACACCTCCTCAAAGGGGTGAAGGTTTAGTTTTAGGGTCAACATTAGGTGTAGATAATGTTGGGGTTAGACACTGTTTATAGAAACCCACACAAATGTGTGTGTGGATAGGGGAGGTGGGGGAAGGGGTGGGAGTTTGGGGGTACCCAGGGCTGTACAAGAGAAGGAACAATGTTCCATGTGGAGTTCATTTTATCCCTTTACTTTGTGGATAATATGGAGAGTGTAGAAGCATAATGCGTCTGTGCAGTTAAACTTGTTAGGTTGGCTGGCATATGTAAGGAATGCAACTCTGCCTGTGTTTTTATTTAATTTTAGTAGAACAAAGACATATATACTGTGTGCAGCCCTTAGATACAAGGAAAATGTAGTAGATACAAAAAGTGCCAGATTAGTAAGCAAACAGGATTTATCCATCTCCTCCATAACAGGTGGGTCTATCTTAAAGAAACTGTGCACACATTGCCTCACATACGTCTGTTATTAACATCTATCTATTTAAAAAAAAAAAAAGATTTACCATTAATTCAAATTCTCTTGTATTCACTGTATATTATGTTTATTTCTTCATTTCTGTCTGAGGTTGTTTCACACGCTACGTTCAATGTACATTGCTTATACGTAACTTAATGGTCACCAAAACTTGTATCCACAATGGAATTTTGCTCAAGTCGCCTTTAAATATAGAGTAAAAAGATTAAAATAAAAATCTTAGATATCACAGACAAACAGCTAAACAGTAAAGTAGATAATTCAGTCTAGTAAAGCTGAAGATATTTTTGATGAGCGTAAAAACTAGTACTGCTAAATTTTATGTCAAACGTTATTTATAATTTTTTATGTTTTGCGGGAATTGATCATTATTCCAGTAGCCCATCATATATATACTTCATTAGGTGTTCATTAACAGACAAATGTTTGTCATTTATTTGTATACAGTGGAATAATGATGATATTATCTGTTATTCCACTGTTTTAATACATGAATGAAGCAAAAAAAGCAAAGCAGACCTGGTAAAGCCCAACCAGAGAGTGAGTTTTTGATAGTTATAGTAATAGTGGAATGAAATATTTCAAGCCAAAGTTTAAAATCTCAGTAAAATGTGGATGTAGTTTATCTTTGTTTCAAGCCATTATACTAGACTAATGCAACTGGCTGGTAGCGTCGACTGTATGCACTTCATAAAGATGGTGGTTTCCTAAATGCTGAAACACTTGAACTTGCATGCAGTTGTGTATATTCGGAGAGCCCAAACAGTTGAATATCTTGTTTTCTGATTCCTGGATGAAGCAACAGAAAATAACATTTATTTCCAGAAATGGGGCAATCAAAACACTACTATTATCTTGATGCTGAGCAAGTTTGTCACTTTTGGCTTGCAATTTTAGCTGTAGACATTATGCATGGAATAGATTAGAATAAATGTTATTTTCAGTCTTGCATAGGCTGGATGTGTCATCTGATAGGGCATACGTAACTTCTGGCTGAATGAGGCAGAGCCAAGGAAATGTTTTGGCAGCAAAGCTGGAAGCCATTGCCATAACTTAGCCAGGACTGTCAAAAAATGTGGATAGCATTTAAATACAAATCACAGTGAAAAACAGGAATGGCTATGGTTTCTGTCTGGTCATGTAGCATCTTTTGGTGCAGTGGTGATAGTGCAGAAAACACAAAACAACCAGAATGTTGAACAATTGGAGCAGAACTTATGAGGAGGCTGTTGTACTGGATGTTTGAGGTTGGAAAAGCCCTCAGCCTTAAAGGGGGCAATCATTTAGTAAATGTGAGGCCAGTCTTTAAATGCGTGCAGCGGTGTGTCTCCCCAGTTTCGGCTAACTCGGGGTCTTTCCCTCCACGTCTCAGCAGGGCTCTGCAGGTTTAATATGCACCGCCTCAGGCTTGTTCCATCTGCCTCCTTACACCATTAGTCTGAAACACACACACACATACATGGACACAAGGTAGGGGTGCTACTCTAAGTCCACGCTAACATGCTCTCTTCTGGGAGTGCGCAGAGGAAAAATAAACAGTTTGGTGATTCTGTCTGGTGGGTCTGTTGGACTACTCAAGACTGGGACTTTTACAGGTTATGTCCATAGAGGAGAAAAACTCTACTTTTGGAAATGGTCTCCAAAATAAACTTGCAGCACTGTAAAATAAGAGCACTAGACTTTATTTGATGGAAAACCTTTAACGTGAGCTGTTAAATTATTAAATGCATAAAGAAATGCAGCTTGAGGCTGATGAAGGTCATGCAGTCTTTACTTTCTATGGCTGTGTGTCCTAATGTACAGTGGACTTTGTCCACTAACTGCAAGGCTAATCACCGTATGTGTATCTGTATTCTTAGAATATGTCGACAACCACGCAGCAATAAAAAATGAAGATATTTACACTTCATGAATTGCCCAGACATGTTTGTAGATTAGAAGACGGCATTATATGGATATGATCACAAGTTTCAGCTGCCTGTAGCTTGGTTAGCAGCTGATACAATACTGAAGCTGGGATGTTGTGACCTGGTGAGTCTTTCTCTGCTACTCTCTATTCGGTGCACCTCTGTCAGACAGATGTGAGATATATTTAACTGTTTTATAAAGATACTCAATTTTGTCTCTCCAAAACATGAAATGGACACTTTGAGTCTGTTAACCATGAACATTTACCAAGAGATGGAAATATAAAACAGACTGGTAGCTGACCTCTGAGGATAGGCTAACATTTTCAGTTAAAAAAAAAAAGGGAACAAAAAGCCATTCAATATAATTATTGAACTACACGCAGATGATCAACATTTTACACCCAGTACACGTGCGCCACACTAATAAGGTTAGTTAACCTCTACTGGCCCTTTTTATGTATATTAATTTATGTATTATGTATGTATATTTATGTATATATATATTATTACATTTTTCAGTTGCTAAATTGACCATTACTTTAAAAAAAAATATTTATTTGTCTACCATTGGGGGCAAATAAACATGGTAAAAATCAAAAAGAATTGTTTTTGTTAACGTAAGATATTGAGGCTGTTAAGTTGGTCTTTATGTTTAAATTTTTGTCTGCCATCATTGAAACTGAGGGTTACGTGGTCAAATTTAAAAATCTGGATGCCAAAGGAGGAGAAGCTCCTTATCTAAATCTTCATTTATCAAGAAAACAGACACAATGCACGATCGCTTTCCTGATGTTTGTCTCATAGTGTCATTGTTGAAACTGTCATTACTTTCACTAATACTGCATTATGTGTTGTGTAAAATGTCTTGAGAAGCATGTTCCATTTATACAGCACTTACATATTCATGAAATAAAAGCGTTACAGATGTTACCTTTATTGTCAAATGTACCTGAGCTTACCAAGTCACCGTTCCATCACACTTCTAGGAATAGTTAGTTTGAATTTTATGTTGATAATAAAACGGATTAAAAACATCAAACAAACTAATATCAGCCAAAGTGCTTCATGTGTTCAGTTTAATGGTTTTGTCCCTGTATTGAAACTGCAAGAGCAAATAGCAAGTCTAATCCTGTTTCACGGTTTTGAGCCACTTTTAGGCATAGAGGATCACTGATACATAAGCTTAAAAATAGGCATACTTAACTGTATTAACATTAACATCAACATATAACATTGGTTTACTTACATATGTTTGTTTGACTTATGTATGGCTGACAAGCAGAAGTGACGCTTTTTGGCATAATTTGTTTTAAAACAATTGAAATACAGTTTTGTGAAAAGGAAAGTAAACCCTCTTTTTACACATAATGTTTTACATATCAGGACGAAACAAAAACAACATCTGGTCATTACCAAGTTCAATAATTAGTTAAATACAACACATGACATATTCCACTGTTTCACTATTTATTTAACAAAAACGAATTAGAAATGTAGAAGCGGTGTGTACACAGCATCATTCAGTAGCTTGTAGAAGCACCTTTAGAGGCAAGCTAAACCTGAAGTAATCAGTTTCTGTGTGACTTTATCAGTCTCTCACATTGTTGTGGAAGAATTTTGGCCCACTCAACTTTGCAGCGTTGCCTCAGTTCATTGAAGTTTGTGGGCATTCATTAATGCACAGCTCTCTTGAGGTCCCACTACAGCATTTAAATCAGGCTGAGGTCTGGACTGGACCATTGCTGATGTGCTTGGGATCATTATCCTGTTTCATGACCCAATTTGGGCCAAGTTTTTGCTTTCAGACAGATGGACGCACATTTGACTCCAGAACACTTTGGTATACAGAAAAGTTGATTCAGTGACTCACCTCTACCACTGTGCTTGACTCTGTGCTTGCTGCCATGCTGTATTTGCTACATTATGGCCAAACATCTCCATTTTGGTTTTATCTGTCCAGAAGACATTGTTCCAAAAGTCTTGTAGTTTGTTCAGATACATCATTGTTTGCAATGATCTGCTGCCATGTTTTGTTTTGTTTTTAAGAGAAGAGGCTGGCAACCCTTCCAAACAAACCATGCTTGCTCTGTCTCTTTTTTTGTCCTGTCATGAATTTTAATGTTTAACAAATTTAACATGTTGAATGAAGTTGTCCTGGGAAGACCATGGCAGCTGTCTTGTATGTTGTGAATAGTGTTTCTCATTCTAGAAGGACTGGAATACTTGCTGAATACTTTTATAAAGGTGCTCACAGTCACTGGTGATCAGGTCATCAAGAGTATTTCATTAGCAGCCCAGGCCCGCTTCTTACTTTCTCTAATCCTTAGGATCTAAGAACGGGCTAATTTTAAGACCTGCTAAGACTCATACTGGGTAAAATCAGTTTCTGTTGAAGAGGCACTCATTTTTCTCAGCTTTTTAATGTGTCCTTGTTGTGGTGTCACAACTGTGAATGAATGCCATACCTTTATTTACACTTGAGCCCATGTCTGGTATTCAGGAGGTCAGTGTGGGTCAGCTGCTAACCTACTGCCACCATCACTAAAATGTCTGTTTTCCACCTCTCAAAGTCCTGTGATGAATGTATGTGAGGTAATATTTTACAACCCAAACTGTCAAATGACAAATGATCCATGACTTGTACCAGCATGCTAATTTGTTTGTGTAGTGGAGAACATGATTGTTGGAAGTGACTTAACATCCTATAAATATGTAATTTGAATATGCATTAGGCAACTCTTTACATTTTAAAAAATGCTCACAATAGAAAGCTAAGGAACAAAAAAGTTCTTCGTTGAGATGTTTTGACCATGCAACAGGCGTCTACTTAGAGTCAGGTTCAGGCACAGTACTGAAGAGCACGCTAAACGTGCTAAGATTAAAAAAACATAGTCACAACAAATTAAAGTGAACTTCATGAGGAGCAGAGAGAACGTGCTAGCAGTGGTAAAGTGCTGATGACTTAAAAACATCATTACGGAAAAGATGCTGAACAAGGACGACTATCACTCATTTCTGCAACACTATGCCATGCCCTTTGGTCACCACATGTTTGGAGGCAATTTCTTTCTACAGTAGCATAATGTCAAGAACAATTTAAAGGCCTCAGTTTCAGAAGAAGCTACAGTACAATATTATTGTTATGCAAGGTGATTTGGGAAGCCACCCCCAAAAAAGTCGACAGGGCTTTCATCGCTGCTAATGTGTTTCTTCATTGAATCAAACTGTGAAGAGCAAAATAATATGCATTATTATTTCTAATATTTAAAATTACTTCACTCTTTTCTTTTGTCCTTGTAACTGATTTGATAAATAAATGATGGGTATTTATTTTAAAAAAAAAAAACATTCTTTGTCACAGAGCTTTGAGTTTCATTTGATCACAATTTTATTTTTTACCAATGAAAATTTATCAGTCAAGAGACCTCTGAAGCATTCTTAGATTTAAGTTAAAACAACCTGGATAAAAGATTTTGTGCTCAAGTTTTGCAAGTAGAAAAGTGTATTTTGGGTTTTTTTTAACTCGTGTGATGAGTGATTTGGAGAGGGGCAGGACTTTGGGACACTTTCCAATATGTGAATGGAAAATGATGTACATGTCATTTAGAAAGCACTTTGTTGACTGTAGTTCTGTCACCGCAAAGCTGCTTGTACTTTGGCCTAAGTTGTAAAATACTCCATAATATTCCTTCACAGTGTGAGTCTGCCAGTTTCAGCATGAGTCAGGGGTCAGAGAGAGAGACATCCTACAGATAGACCTGCTCTCCACGTGGATTCAAAAGTATTTTTTGTGTGTTTTTGGTTGTAAAAACATTTTGTTGTTATTATTGTATTATTTCTTACCTAGCATGTGAGTAGCACTAAATACATAGCTCTAGTCCTCATCAGAGCATTAGAGTAGTTACATATTTTGAGAATTGCACTTTTGCTGTCTTTCCATAAGTTACATGAGTTTAACAGTATATTGTGTTTATATGTTTATGAAGTACCCCGAATATAAAACCAGCACCCAGTTAGTTCTAGTAAGCACAGGACCGAAAATGAGAAAACAGCTTATTAGGCTCAGCCCAGTGCTCACAAAACACAACTTGTAGCTCTCAAATTAGCATGTTAGTGTAGTGGTTTACACGTTTGTGGTAGTAATTCTTTTTTTTTCTTCTTTTTTCTAGTTCTAGGTACTGCTCCTAATCAAGAGCCTCAACCTCTAGCTTTTAGACTCTGAACCTTTGAACAGATCTTACGCTTAGCTGAACTCATATAATGCCTGTTGCCAGGTGATACTCTACAGACATAAGAGTAGGATACACATACACACACTAATTTGACATTCTGCCGAAAAAAAAAATAGATGTATTTCCATAAATGGTGGAGTTATTGGTGCCTTTAATAACTCTACAACAACTGGTCTAATCACATAAATATAAATGAATATTCTTACCCTCCACGTATTTGCCCATTTCTCAGTGTAATGCATGCATCTGTAATATGGATTTGGTTATGCCAAAGCGTGGTATTTGTGTCCCAGCTGCTGCGCTGAAACCCCATACTGAGTCAATTAGACCTGTACAATAGGAACATCAATTACGCCAAGCAGGCACGATCTATATAACTCAAGGGACTCTAACGAGATTAATTCCTCTTGGATGGGATGAATTCCTTCCCAAATGTTTGTGTAGAAAAAGAGTGATTCAAGTTGACACGCTCATTAGTGCATTTCAAGACAATGTTCAGAGCCATATAGTTGGTTCTCAGTTTGGTGCCTCTGAATATAAAGGTTATCAGTCCCAACAGTCAAGGCTTTGTTTTATTTTATTTTTAAGTAGTGGACTAAATTTATTTTGTAGTTTTCAGAGTTAACACCAAGTATAACCATCTTGGTAAATATAAGTAAAGAATTTTGACTCCAGCCTGCAAAACTTGGAATTATTAATTATTATTATTAATAAAAATAATTTTATTTGTATAGCACTTTTTAAATCCCATGGTAACAAAGTGCATCACAGTTTGAATAAAAGCCACACATTAAATACAGACACATAATCAACATACAGTCTCACATGCGGTCCAGCATACGCACTTCCGTGCACACATAGATACAGATTATGGTCCAAATTAATAGGAGAAAGATCAAAGAAAGGACTAACCTATAAGAATGAATTTTCTGCAGTCATTAAATGAAAGCACACACAGATTGAGCTGATCTGATAGGCTGAGGAAGTTTGACAGTTTAAGTGCTACAACCTCAAAAGCGTGGTTGCCTCTGGTTTTAAAATAAGAGCGTGGAACAGTTAGGAGACCCTAATCAGAGGATCAGTGAGGCTGATTGCTGTTATAAGGTCACAATAGTCCTGCTATAAAAGCAGGAGCCCAGCCATGGGCCAACTTTTATAAATGAATAAAAGTTCATAATAAAATTGCTTGCAAGAGTGGATGAGTGTGTGTGTGTGTGTGTGTGCATGCGCATGACATGGGCCACTTTTTTCTTCAAATCGACACACAGAACGTGTATCAGTGTATATGTGGGGGAGACTTGAAATGCACCATGGAGCCCCTGTTCATTATAATGAAAAACATGTCACCTGGTGCAGTGCTGTGCCTCATTCATGTGTTTCCAGTTTCAGACAGACAGTAATGGATGTCAGTGACACAGTGAAGGAAACTTGATTTGCCTTTGGCCGCAAATTTCATTCTTGGATCAATTTGTTTTTGTTTATACCTTTTTAATGAGATTTGTTGACAATCAAAAATGTAGAAATTATTAGCAGACCTAGTCTTTCATTTATTGAAATCTAATGTATGAAGCTGTATGAGCCTGTCTGTCTGCGTGGAAATGGTAAAACAAAACAACCAAATGAAAAACAGCAGTTCTGCGTTTGCATCATAGTTTGCTGATGCTCCTCACACTAAGACGAGTCTTATAAACAGTCAATAAACTGACGTCTCGAAACATTTCCCCCAAGGGTTCAACTTTGTTTTGAGCTTTACCCCAGTCTGTGATCATATTTGTCAGTAGTTTGACTCTTTATGAAAGAAAAAATTATGAAAGAAATGAGTGGAGCACTGTTAAGTAAAAAGAGTGAAAGCATGGAGGTTTACTGGGGTAAAGATGGGATGACGAGCTGCTTCTCGATTTTACAGAGTTGTAATGAGATCCTGCTGGGGTAACGCTCAGCTCATGTCTCCGCTGAGCCCCCCAACTTAAATGTCTGTGAAACTGCATTTGTAATAGAGGCTTTGTGTTCGGAGAGATGAACCCTTAAACATGGTTAGTCTTGATCCAGTCCATCCCCTCCTTTGGATCTGGTTAATCTTTGGTTTCAGGCTTTGGTTCTTGTAATTTCAAAAGCTGAGATGAAGCCCTCATGATGCATTCGTCTGTCTGTTCGCCCACATATTTTACATATGAGATTCTGCAGCATATGTCCCATAACAGTTTGCATATGAGGGCCAAAAGTGCATCATGAGCCTGCTTAAATCTGATCTTGTTTAGTGGTCCAGAGGGTAGGTTTACTAACGCGTTGCGCCATCACAAACTGCACAGTACAAAAAAAAAGTACTGTTGATACTTACAAAGCGAGCGCAGTGACGAGAGTGTGTATAAGAGGTGGAAACAGCAACTGACCCTGCTGCATATGTTTTTCTGGGTGTTCCCTTCTCAAGGTGCAAAATAAGTTAGGACAAAATTTAAATCAAGTAAACAAACTGATTTACCAACGTCTGCATCTGAAATTTACTATGGGCACAGGGCAAACCCATACTTATCACACCTGAGCTTTAAGTGAACGTGTTTCTGGAGGTCTCTTCCTGTTAAAAGGGAGTTTTTCTTTTCCACTGTTGCAAAGTGCTTGCTGAAGGGTGTGTGTGTGTGTGTGTGTGCGTGGCGGGGCTGTATTATTGTAGAGTCTTTACCTTACAATATAAAGCGCCTTGAGGTGACTCTTGTTGATATTTTTTTTTTTTAAATATATATTTTATATATCTTGTTGATATTTGATATATAAATAAACTTGAATTGAAATGAATTTGCTGGGGATAAGAGAAAACTAAGAGGAGAATCTCTGCTCGCTTTGTTAGTTCAACCAAATTAAACATTTTACAAAGCATTTACGTCTCTTAGACTAAGTGGGATAATGTCTATGTCCCCCAACTTAAATGGGGGACATTCAATGGGGTCATTGAATTGCATGTGAATAAATAAGTTCTGGATGAATGTGAAATGCAGCCATCATAGTGCTTTTAAACTGGCGAAAGTGTAATCCTCAACCTCCACAGCACAGTGCAGCTGCAGCTGTCACTGGGCCACTGAGGCAATATGTAACGTGTGCCAATGCAAAGGTTTTGTTTCATTTAAAAGAAGAGTGTTGTATTTGTAGATTTGACTTACTTTTAATCAAAAGAGCATAACTTATGAGTAAAAACAGAAGTTGACCAGCGTTCGAAACTCTGTAGTGAAACAACTGTTTCCTAAGAACAGGCAAAAGGGAAAATTTTGAAATGTTGAAAATTCAAATTGCTAATAAGATTTTTCAAAGTTAACCACCCCGGAGGAACTAACATGCAAACGTTGATGCTTCACTCCACTTTTGAACGAATGCTTCGGTTATCTGCTTGATTACAGACCCGCTCCTCTAATGGTGCATCACAGTGTTTTTTTCTTAGCTCTGGACAACAGTGGACCTCTATGGCACTTTGTCACATCAATTTCAGTGTGGCTTATGAGGCTTATTAGAAAAACATAAATCCTTAGATGTCGCCTTAAATTTTGAGGGCATGTAACATTGCAAACCTGTTCTATTTTTTCTATAATTATCATAAAGAAAATTATTTTTATTCCAAAGGCAGGAAATACTCCATTGGGACATGCCCTCGCTACCAATGCTGCTGTCATTTAACAATTTTTGGAAATAATTGCCGCTGTATCTGCAGGAGATAAACTGTTTAACACTTCATTTAAGTGTGTAAAACTGTTCTTAAGATACTCTATAGACGTGCCAGGTTCAACAGGTCTTGTTTTCTTATGGGAAGAAAAACAGCAAAGTGGGACCTTTCAAAACTGGCACACATGAACCCATAAACTTTAATGACATGTTTAATTCAGAGCAAATAAACTACAACTGTGTTTTCAATTCAAATACCTTTTTGACTATTACTTAGAACAAGTGACTCATAACCTTTAGGAATGACTGAAGGAACAGAAAGGAGCGTAGACAATACAGGAATCAACGTGTGGCACTTAATTAATACTCCTCAGGTCTTCGCCACTGGAAACAAAAGCCAAGTTGCTGCTGGGCTCTCTGGGAGCAGGCATCTCCACGACCGATATCTGAATCTGGGTAAGTAAAAGCCAAAGCATGTGCATATCTCCACGGGGGAGTAGCCTAAGGAGGAAAATATGTTTCTGTGATTTTGCTGAACTGATCCAAAGGCCGAAGTGCTAATTCATTTCAACTGCATTCAAGTGAATGTGAAGAGGAAGTTCAAGCCTGAGAATAACCACACTGCTGACTGCAGACGTGATTGTAGCTCATGGGGGTCTGCAGTGGACATGAGCCAGAGCTGCAGTGCCGGAGGAGGCAGATTTGGTTTCACCCCTGGGTGTGCTTTGTGCAGGTCTGCTTCTCACACCAGGGCAAACAATATTTCACCATGTGGTGTGGAACCTGCAGACCTGCCCAGAGGATTTCACCACTCCTAATGATGGAAAATTAACGCTTCAGTGAACTGAGCTAAATGCCCCTACTGACATTTCTAAACTATTTGCAAAAAAAAAAAAAAGAGGGAAAAGAGAAAACGGGGGATCACTCAGGATATATGTCTGTTGATTTGGGCGTAATGAGGGGAACCTGTCAGACACATTTGTTTTAATTTCCATGGAGAGCCGGAGATTAACTCGGGGGCGGGAAACTGTCAAGAAAGCGACTGGTGATAAAATACTACGAGCCATAATTAGAAATCAAAAATGCCTCTAGGCCCCAAAGGAGTACGAATTTCAGGGGGACGGGGGGCGGACGGGGGGTGTCTTTGAGTGCGAAGACAAATTTGTCCACATGGTTCACCTGATAGGAGAAAAGCAAATGTGCTGAATGAAGAAGAGGTCTTTGCGCATGTTATACAGACTCCTCCCAGACATGCCGGGAAGAAAACCTCCTGTCACAGTAGAAGCCTGCCACTGACAGAAGCTCCATCGACTGATGCTCAACAAAGCCTGAAACTTTCACACACACCAGACAGCATGAGAGCCTTGACTCCGACCGTGGCGGTGCTGTGGGTGATAACACTGCCCTGCCTGCAAGCAATACACGGACTGTATAACTTCGGCCAGCATGAACTATTTTACAAGAAGAACAACTGCAAGGCAATTCCTGCAAATCTCCTTCTTTGCCACGACATAGAGTACACGGAGATGCGCCTCCCGAACCTGCTCGGACACGAAACCATGAACGAAGTTCTGCAGCAAGCGTCGTCTTGGATCCCGCTGGTCCAGAAACAATGTCACCCTGACACGAGAAAGTTCCTCTGTTCTCTTTTCGCCCCGGTCTGTCTGGACGATTTGGACGAGCCCATACAGCCGTGCAGGTCTCTCTGTGAAAACGTCAAGCACGGCTGCGCGCCCGTGATGTCCGCCTTCGGCTTTCCGTGGCCAAAGATGCTGGACTGCGAGCGTTTCCCACTCGACAATGACCTGTGCATACCGCCTGCAAGCATGGACAGCTTTGCGCCAGCCACCAAAGAGGGTAACCAGGCGCAAACTTTCTGCATGAATGCCAAATTCACTTTGAGGCACACTGGCTCAAAATTAACAAATATTTGCAGATTTATAAAATAATAATAATAATAATAATAATAATAATAATAATAATAATAATAATAATAATTAAATCCACGCGTGATTTCGTGTCCTGGTCCTGTATATTTAGGAAATGCACAAATAATTTTGAATCGAATTGAAGCAGATTATCAAATATTTGCCTCACTTGATTCCCGTTTCAGTGCCCAGGGTGTGCGATGCTTGCAAGGAAACGGATGACAATGACAACGAAATTGTTGAGAACCTCTGCAAAAATGATTTTGGTAAGTCTCCCCACTCCGTGCATCAGAGCATTAGTACATCAAGGTCAGCACAGCCCCGGAGAGCTCACCGGGTTGTGTCTCAAACAGTTAAGGTAGAATGAAGAGGAGAATCGTTTAGCCCTCCACCCCATGCATGGATTCCCCACATGTCTTTCATAAGTGAGCATTTCCTTCTTCTCACTCTCTTTCTTTGTCCTGCATGCACTTAAGCTCTGAAAATCAAAGTGAAGGAGATCGCCTACATCAACGGCGACACCAAAATAGTGCCGGACACGAAGAGCAAGACAATCTACATGGTGAACGGCGTGACGGAGCGAGACCTCAGGAAGACGGCGCTGTGGCTGAAGGACGGGCTGCAGTGCATCTGCGAGGAGATGGACGACATCAACGCCGCATACCTGGTTATGGGCCAGAAGATGGACGGCCATCTGGTCATTACCTCGCTGAAGCGCTGGCAGAAGGGACAGCGAGAGTTTAAGAGGATTTCACGCAGCGTCCGCAAGTTACAGTGCTAGGGAAGCGGGGGTGGAGAGGAGAGCTGGGCTGGGCGTGGGTGGGGTGGGTACCTGCATGTTAAGGTTGAAGGTCAAGTTTTGTTGAGGGAGTCCTTCTTTCGTGGTCGCAGTTATGGGTTTTCTGCTCTAGAGCGCAGCAAAGATGTTTGCCTGGCCTCAGAGGACGCACAGCTTCCTGCTTCTCTCATTGTTTAATCATTGAATACAGCCAATGTTTTTTTTAAAAAGAAGAAGATAATATGGGGTATAAAGTAAAGATAAAACTCGCTTGCATAAACCAAAATCGTTTATTTGAATGTACAACTATAACTGTGGTTTTTATTGTGAAAATCGGCTTCCGACTTCCATTCAATTTGGATGTACCGCTAACATTACTGCCCCCTAGCGGCCAATTTCAAACTGTGCGTCCTTCCCCGGGGAATGGTCTTTGCTGCAGCCCCATCAGTTGCAGTTAATTGCGCTCAGCTGCTGTCTAAGGTCCAGAGGAAAAACAAATTACACGGAGAGAGTGAAAACTAGCAAAGCTTTGAGTCCAGGATTTAAAAATGACTGACTCTACTAATCACTGTCATATGTGGCATCCTGGTAAAGCTCACAGAGTGAGTGAGTTTATCAGACCTTTGAGACGTTTTTCTCATCTTTTCCTTGAGGTCACATCAGGTGTTAAATCTTTTAACATGTTGTTTTTTAAGCCATCATTTCTATAAAAGCCCCATTTAAAATCAACACCAACATGCAGGCCTGGACAGCTTTGAGATCATCTGTGATCAAAATAATCTGAGCAAACGGTAACAGATCTGGTGATGTACTGCTTGGATCAAGTTAATGAAGTATTCTCATCTTTTAAAAAAAAGTCACTTCTGCCTCAGACACTAAAGCGGATTAATTTTATACAGTGGCCAATGATTAAAGCTGTGATCCGGGTGTGCTTAGTGCAACGTTCAAATATTGGTGGTTTTGTATTCCTACCATTTCCTCAAATGAGAGATAGCTGGCTATATTCTCTTCCCGTTCAGTATTTTAATAATTCTTGGTAAACATTTTGTACTTGAGCAACTGCATAATTTTCTACCACCATATGATAAAAAATATTTTTTTACTCCTAGACTTTCATATGTCATGTAAACGTTCAACTTTGCATCTTCTGTCTGAGTGACGCAAACTGCTTCTTGGTATTGATGATTGGACTGTGGCGATTTTGTTGAGCAGGTAGCTTGGTAAATGCAAGAAACTGTGTGTTTGTGTGTGTGCTTGAAACACAAGTAATTTTGGATGTATTACAGTGTAAATATCAAATACTGTCATTTATTCTTGTGTAAAGTTTGCAGCAATTAAAAGATACAAAGTTAATGTTTGAAATGAGCCGGTCAATTGCTGTGCATGGGAGAGAGACCGTTTTCCTGAGTGACTTTAAAATAATCCTGATCCCACAGCTGGAGACGCAGATGGAGAAACATACTGATTTAACACTGCCATCTAGCTGAATTCACTGGTACAAATCTGGTTGAGATCACTGGATATGCACTCACCGGCCACTTTGTTAGGTACACCTGTTCAAATTTTTCTCTATGCTAACATCTTATCAGTCAATCACGTGGCAGCAAGTCATTGCATTTAGGCATGTAGACATGGTCAAGATGACCTGCTGAAGTTCAAAGCGAGCATCAGAATGAGGGAGAAAGGTGTGTTTGAACGTGGCATTTGTGAATATTTCAGAAACTGCTGATCTGCTGGGATTTTCCCACACAGCCATCTCTGGGCTTTACAGACAATTGTCCAAAAAAGAGAAAATATCCAGCGAGCAGCAGCAAAAGCAACAGCAATTTGTTTGAACCAAAGTACACATAAGAACATCTCTGAATGTTGCAACATTCTACTGATAGAATCCAGATTTCACATAAACATAATGAGGCATACAAAAACTACAGCTGCTGCTTGTGTAAAGGTAGTAGTGCTGGTGGGGATATTTTCGTGGCACACTTTGTGCCGCGGCCTACTTGAGTATCTTCTGATGGCTGCATCCAGCAGAATAACGCTCCATTCCATGTTCTCACATTGTACACTGTACTCAAATGGCCTCCGGAGTCACCAGATCGCCGTCTCAGTGTGCAGCCGACAGATCTGCAGGATGCTACCACGTCAATATGGACCGAAATCTCTGAGGAATGTTTGCAGCACCTTGTTGAATCTGCGTTACAAAGAATGAAAGCATTTCTGGGGGCAAAAAGGGCTCCAACCTAGCAAGCTGTACCTAATAAATTGACCAGCAAGCGTAATGAGGCCAGTTTGTGTTTTAACATTTAAATAATAAAAAAGTCAACAATTACAGGATAAATAAGATTTCTTAATTGTCTTATGGTAAGATTTCCTTCTGAACACATTGACATTTATTTAAATATATATAGTTTTTTTTTTAATCACTTGACGCTCCAATCAATCGGCGCTTTAAAGTGGGGAAAAAGAACAACTGACTCTAGTAAATGTTCATTATTTTTGATTTTCTCTTTATTCTTTGATTGATCACTCAATCTAAAGGTTTTTTACATTCATGATGACGCAGAGGAGATTAATATTTTTACTTGAGGAACTATTTTCTGTTATGTCCCAGCTAATAAATTAAAGAAAAAGAAAGGACAAACAACCTCTAGATCAGGGGTGGGCAGTTCATCTAGTATTGAGCAGAACCGAGTTCACCTCAGTCCAGTCCCAGGTTCTCATGTGGCCCCTTGGGAAGCCTAATTCCCCATTTCTGACCAACAGTCTGGACCTAAAAGAAAAAAAGGAAAAGGGGAAACAGGGAAAAATTCTTTCCAAATTTTTCCAATCACCAAATGAAGCAACAGGTGACCAAACAAATTCCTGAGCCAACACAGCAAAAGCCCCAGCACATGATATCTCACAAGAAGTCCTATACTGAACACAGAAAATAATAACTCAAGGCCCATGAAAAGGTCAACACAAAAGCCACAAACCAAGTTACTACCACACATCAAACAAACATAGCAACATATAACAGTAGGCAATAGGAATCTGTTGCCACCACAATGCAAACTGTCGCATAAAGCGTGGTCCTAAACCGCAATAAGTTATCATATCCATACTCACAAAGTAAACACACAAGTGTCCAAAACACCCACTCACGATCACAAATAGCGTGGTCGATACCACAGAAAGTTATTTCATTCGCCTAGTGAGCAGCAGCCACAAGTGACCTATCAAAAGTGGGCCATTGCTAAAGGTCACAACAGAAAAAGACTCTCACTTCATCTTTAAATAGCAACTGATAAATGTTGAAGCACACTTTTGGAAGTGCCATCGAATGCTTTAACAAAAATAAAATATAGGATGTATTTTTATTATGATGTAATATATGGACCACTGCAAAATACACAGCTTTCCTACACTGAGCAGAAGACCATCAGTGGCCACATAAGACCAACAAAAGCTGAAGACCTCTGTTTTAGGTTATTGAGCAACACCCAACCGTCATATCCAATGACAAAAACCTACAGTTGCAGTCAGAGGTTCAAATCCACCTTCACGAGCATGAATATCATTATAATTTGGGGCTTTTAATGATTTTGTTGAACTTTTCTTTTTCCAGGGTGGAATGATTGTACAGAATGCATCTTTAATGGTTTAAAAAAAAAACAAGAACTGGGTGCACAAGTTTGAACTGATTCAGATTTTCTCTAATCCACACAGGCAAAAAATTATACTTTCACTCATTTAAATCTTTTAATAACCGGTGCTGAAGGTTCTACAGTGTTGACTATAGGCCAAGGCCTATTAACTTTCCATTGGGGATCATGCATGACTAAAAACCGCTGATAGTTTCTTTTTATCAGCATAGAAAGGATTTGTTTGCTGGCGCTCATTGGATTGACTAATACTCAGAACAATGGGAAAGTCTGAGAAATTCAGAGAAGATCTAAGAAGGAAGAATACAAGTTCTGAAGGACTCTTCGAGCCATTTCTAAACAACTGCAAATTCCAAGATCACCAAATCAGTTGTATACAAGTACAAATTATTTGTATGTGTCACCACTTTGCCAAGGTTTGGAAGAAGACTGTCACTCTTAGATGAAAGGAAATTGGTTAAGATATTCAAGAACACTCAAGGAACCACCAAGCCTCAAGCTTGCCATGAACTGGAAACACCAGTTGGAACACCAGTGTTTAGAGAGTTTTACACCACTGTGGACTGAGAGGGTGACAACCAAGAAAGAAGCCCTCGCTCCAAACTCAAAACCTTCAAGCTCGATTGCAATTTGGTCAGATGAGACAAAGACTGAGTTATTTGGGCACAGTGATAAGAGCTATGTTTGGAGGAGTAAAGGTGAGGCTTTCAAATCTGAGAACAGTGTACCAGCTGTCAAGTATGGCGGTGGGTAGCATCATGCTCTGGGGCTGTTTTGCTGCCAGTAGTACTGGTACATTGCACAAAGTGGATGGAATAATAATAAATACAGTGCATTGCACTGTACAATTAAAAAGAGGAGGTCTTCCAGCAGGACTTCTACATCTTCCCCTCAAATCAAGAGCTAGATGGTTGAAACTTAGACACAACTTGATAAATAAATCCATAAATGGATTTTGAATTGATAGAGCAGGATAACATTAAGCTTCTGGAATGATCTTGACTTCAACACTATTGAAAATTTGTGGACTTTGCTTAAAAGCCAGGTTTGTGTCAACCAATTTAGATCAACTCTGGCAATTCTGCCAAGAAGAGCAGTCAAATATTCAGCCAGAATTATGCCAGAAGCTTGTTGATAGCTGCCAAAAGCACCAAGGTGTATCGTACTAAGGGACATTTAACCAAATATTATTGGGGGTATACGTATGTATGTATTTGAGACTATATGTCTAATTGTTAACCTGTGCATATTACAGAAAATCCTGAATAAATTCAAACTTATACTTTCAATTTGTGTTTTTTGAGCCATTCAAATGTATGCTGTACAATTATTCCACCCTGGAAAAGAACAGCTTAGTCCAAAGTCCAAAATTGCCACAAGACTCCAGCGACAATTAATGTTTATCAGTGCTGCACCCAGTTTGAGGAAGCTTTCAGCTCTAACTTTGTAAAGAGGCACCAGACCACAGATATATTTAATTACTGAACATTGAAGTGTTATCATGTAAGTGTTATGGGGGCATAACACTTACATGATTATTATAACTGTTGGTGCTTAGTTTTCCATGGACGTACCGTTTCAGCATTACAACAAGTACTTAACAAGGCCTCTTTTCATAGCGGAAAGTCTGAAGTTTATATATTTCCATTCTAGTAGTTACTGTACTACTTAACATGAATGGTGTTTAAGGTCTTTTGCCACCTGTTCACAAGGTGTCAACTGATGACTCTTTCAGGAAGTCCCAGACATTTTACTGTCACATGAGACTTGCCAATCACATGAATGAAGGTGTGAATCATCAATAAGAAGGGGTGGTGTTGCTAGGACTGTAAGAGGGCTTTAGAAGGCAATAGGGAAGTGAAATGATTCAGGTCAGCATTAGGTATTTTTTATACACAGAACCAGTTTCCATCCTGACACTTCTTCCCACTTTCCCACCATCCTATAATTTTTACACACCTCTATTCTTGCCATTGTGACAAGTGTCACATGACTGCCGTGTGACATTAAGCGACATTAAACTTCACTTGACCCAGAAATACCTGGGACTCCCCACCGGCCAATACAACTCATGAAGACTCTTGGTCTTTAACTCAGTACTCCTACTGTCTAGACAGTAGTTTCGTTTTGACCCAATAATGCTTAGTGCACCCTTCTTGTAGTCCAGCGATAAACCTAAATGGAGCACGGGTTTGTAACGTAGTAAGAGTGACCTATATATGCTAGTTACTGTGTATTTTGTATAAGATGTCTGAGAAAAGGGTTTCACATGTAAATTTGGTACATTTTCAGCTAAATTATTACACACACTGTACATCTAGGCCAAAGAACAGCCACAATGAGCTACTTCATACATATTCTATTGGGTGTATTTATTTATTACCTCCACATAAAAAATCTACATTCTGGGGTCCTATACATCCAAAGCACACATTCATTGTTAAAAGCACATCAGTCCATCATTCTGCAGTATGTGGTACATTTGTATTTTATACAAAATTGTATAAATATAAAGCCAGTTATAAATTGCAACAGCAAGTATAATGAATCCAGTTGGAATCAGTGTTCTTTTTTATGAAGCCTCTAAAAAAGGAGAAAATACACAGGAAATATAAAGATCATAATCCGTTCATTCGTGAGCATTCCCATTTTGCAGTATGAAGAGGTCATCATGAACTGGAGCTGTTTACAGTACAGATGGGGTAAATTCTTGATTTGCTACAGTAAGAGACATTGTGTCACTTCCCAAAACATCAGAACAAAACACACACACACACACACACACACGGGATGACAATGTTCAGTGATAGCCCGTTGCATCCTAAAATCAGCAATTAATACCGCACCACGGTTACTGGTGTGGTCCTTACTGCGTAATTCTTTGAATGACAATGCATTGCGGTGCATTTAAAGCTGTGGGAAAAATTAAAGCCTGACAAAAATGACTGGCGCGCAAGGGGAATTTGTTATGACACTCTACGAGTAAATGCCCTAATGTGACTTTAAGGGACTGAATGTGTAAAAACCCTGTAAACTACCGCTGGGAAATTAGCGTTTTTCATTTCGTATAATCTGATATTCCTTCCAATATTATAGTTTATACTTTCTGTAGAAACCTACAGCAAGCAGCATTTAGTTTGTATAAAATAAAGTTGACTTAAGTGTAAGATTTTTCTCCCCCCGCTATGCATCCTTATAATAATGGTGGCATTAATAACACCCGTAACATTTTTTTTATATAACTCAATTTTGCATTAACTAGTAGTAATAGATTTTCCGACGTAAAATGAATGCAGCAATCGTCTCGCTCTCTTTTTTTCAGCCTTCAGAGACCTAGTTTAAACTTTTAGCTACTTCTAAAATATGTGTTTCTCTGTTTACCAAGTTGTGCCAAAAGGCTATAAAATGTTTTTTCTTCTACCAGTGGATATCTACAGTGAACCTTTTTGAACACAAGCACGGCTCCTTTTTGACGAAGCTCAAAAAACTCCGCGGGGAAGTTCCCTAGGAAATCCCCGAAGACGGTTCGGGGGATATTATCCTCTGATGAGCCAAATTTGAGACAATTGACGACGTCGGTCTTTTTCTAAAGACACGGGGCTCGAGGCAGAGGCGTCAAATGCTGGATTTTTAAGAGACTGGTGCGTCTGTCAAAGTCTACAAACCCCGCAATGGATAACGTCAGTATAAACAACACGGATAACGACGTGCTGAGAGACAAAATGCGGAGTTACAGTGTGCTTAATACTCTGTATCATGAGACGCGGCAGGAAATAGACCTTCTGAACAGACAGATCTGTGTAAAGGACGGTGTTATTGCAGATTTAAAAGCCAGGCTGGGGAGACACGAGAGGCTCTACATGACGGTGGGAGATAAGGAGTCTGTGCTTATCAGTCCGTCTAACTCTTTGGTGGAGAGTTTACTCAATGAAATATGCAAACTAAAACAGAAGAAGAACGAAGGGGACTTGAAGGCAGCCCGACAAGCTGAGGTAAAAACATGCGGAAGGTTGTACACAGTCGATGTCTCTTCCTACAGCTCTATCCAGTGATTTATAACCATATAGATTTTTTAAAATATCAATTTGTTACCCTGAACTGTAAGCTGCTGTCTCCTGTGGTGCGTTGATTTTACGCAGTCTTTGCTGCGTAAAATCAACGCATCATTTGAACACATAACTGGAGAAGTGTTCAGGGAACAAAACACAAAGCATATCTGACGTATCAGTTGCAAACTGTTGTTGCCATGCCATTAATCTGTCATCATCGTTCCTCAGGAGATCCAGAGGCTGAACACTCAGCTCAGGGAGAAAGAGCTGGAGCTGGAGACCATTAGATGTCAGCCGGACCACGAGAAGGACCGGGAGATCCAGATGCTACGGGCAGCCTTGCAGGAGAGGGAAAGGGCCGAGGCCACCAGAAGCGTCCTCTGTACCTCCCTGGCCGAGGAGGCCGACCAGCTGCGTGGGCAGCTCGGTGCAACCGTTAAGGTGTGCCAGGAGCTGATGGCCAGACTGGAGAAAGGCAAAAGTGGGGGAGGAGAAGTGGAGGATGTGGCCCTTACGCAAAAGAATACAGAGGTGTGTAAATGCTTTTAGACGTCGTAAGTTGCGTTTGTAATTTCTTTTTAAATAGCTTCATAATACCGCTATTTTTTCTCTTCTTTTCAGAAGGGAGGGTCCTGTTGTAACATCTCTTTTATCATTTTTTACAGGTGCCAGAGCCCTCTGAGATGGGTAGTCTTAATGCCCAAATTCGTCAGCTTCAGGGGGAGAATCAACAGCTAAAGAAGCGTGTGGCATACGTGAGTCTCATTAGTGTGATTTGAAATCAGTCCGGAAAAAAAAATAAACATATGGTCTGATTATGTCCTTAAGGAAAGACATTTAAATTACTTTTGCACACAATATTAACACCCCAGTGGTGGAATATGAAACGTGGTGAATGATCAAGGGTGTGACGTTTTGTTTTTTGTAATTTCCTTTTAGGTACAAAGCCTGAATACTCAGTGGCAGAAGTATGACTCCAGCAGGGAGGACTATATAAGAGGTTTATGTCAGAAGCTGAAGGACAGCACCGGGCAGGGCTTGATGCCTGCGATGGGCTCCGCTAACACTGGATTGCTTCATCAGGAGATTTCCAGGCTCAACGATTTACTGGAGGAGAAAATGAGGGAGTGTGCAAGACTTGCTAGAGAAATGGATGAGATCAGAAGACAAGACAAGGAGCAAATTCAGACACTTGAGCAACAGGTTGGTGCAATTTCATGCCTGGTGATTGACTGAATTCTGCTAAGGACACTGATGGTGTCAAATAACTAAATGTGAGAAATTTATTTATTTATTTTTTGCTTCCTAAGGTTCTCATCTACACCGACGACTTTAAGTCAGAGCGTGCGGACAGGGAGCGAGCGCAGGGCCAGATTGATGCCCTGAAGGAGCAGGTTTCTCAGCTAAAACAGCAGCTACACAAACAGGTGAGACAACAGCTCTCCACTTAGGTGCACAAGTGCCTCGACAGAAGCACGGACTTCCTTTTACTTGTAACCACCGTCCAGTACGTGTAGCGTGTGCTGACAGTGTACATGCCTCCCTGTCTTCAGCAGGGAGCTAGCAGAGAGAGCAGAGACGTGGTTCCCTTGTGTCACGTGCACATAGGACACAGGATCTCCTCAAAGCGAAGTAAGGACACATCAGAGCCTCTGTTGAGGGCCACTGCTGAGAGGCGGCAGCAGCAGCACCAGCAGCCTGCAGCTGCGACAGCAACCCCAAACTCTGCCTGGAACGAACGCCCAGGCATGTCAGAGTTGCAGTGCCCGCACTGCCTCGCCACGTTCAGCGACACAAAAGCTGCAGAGTACCTGAACCACTGCTTAGAGTGTGCCCGAATATAAATAGAAGAACACTGATTTGGAAATAACAGTCATTTTTTACTGACAGTAACTGAACACTGAAGACCAGCACTACACTGCAGAAAATACCCCGAGTGGAGATTCCAATTCTGAGAAGCTTGACTACAAATCAAACAACTGACTTAACTTTTTTTTTTTTTGTACATAGAGACAAAAATCTGTACAATTATATTTTGTTTTTTTTAATCCAATGTCAGGTTCTAAGCGTACTCCTGCGGCATTGCAGGAGATTATTGTGGTGGGGAAGAGGATTATTGATGCAATATATATGGAATATAATATACCTGTGTCAAATTACAAACCTGTTGCACTTTTTTGACATTTAGTTTAAAACTTAATCATGGAGTCGTACGATGAAAGAGATACACGATGCATAAGCTTCTTATTTTGGATCTAGATGACAATGTGGTGCTATTGAACGAGACTCGTTTCTATTTTGTAAAGTATATATTCTTAATAACAGATTTACAATTATGTAACTATTGATATTTATTCTTATTGTTTAAATGGCAAATCATTTTATTGCCGTTTGGTATATTTGGTTGCCTTCCCCCAACCCCACCAAAGCCATTAAATACATATTTTTGGTAAAAGTTTGGGATAAAAAAAAACAAAAAAAGACAACATGGTTGAACCAGAAACAAATGTTGGAGATCAAATTTTGATCGGCTTGTGTAAAGATTCCATCTTAACTGGCGGAATGCTTATTTATGGAGATGTGTTGTTTCTGTGGAGGCAGTACCTTATTTTTGTAATAAAAGACAGTTTACCCGCACACATTTTCTTATGATGATTTATAGAGGGGGTGGTATTTTTAATTCTCGAGATAGACAGCAAGCAAGATCTTAGCCGCTTAACCACGAAAATGCTGGCACTTCTTAATCTGTGTGCATGTCTTTTTAGCATGTCACGTGTGTTTTTTATGTGTGTGTGTGTGTGTGTGCATCCTTGGTGGAAAACCCCTTCCCAGTGTTGCCTGAATGGGCACGCTGTACTGTGACAGCCAGATTCCCAGCTGTTATGTAGCTGAAGCAAACACTACAGGGGTACTGAGAGCAGCGAGCAGATACAAGGGCTCAAGTTGCATCCAAACCCTCAGCAAATGCCTGCATATCAGTCAGTGTCTGAAACATCGTGCATTCAGTCACAGTGAAGTATCAGTTTGACACACACGGCCCAACTGCGCTGTTTGGTGAATCACTTGTCATGGGTTTGGTGAAGTAAGTGCAGGAAGCTGGACATCCCCTGTTTTTAAAAAGGAAGTGAACATACGCAGTCAAACAGCTGCGGTACTTTTGTGCAAGCAAAAACGTACTTACCTTTGCTGCAGTGTTTTTCTGTTCAGGCCATGGGCAAATTTTAGGACTGGATTAGAGCCTTTGAAAGAAAACATGTTTTTCTAAGGTCTTTTAGCGTAAATCCGTCAACAACAAAGGAACTTCTTTCTCAATTCGGTATTCTCAGGCGGGTTTTGCCCTTTTGTTTTGGCTTGTTTAGCAAGCTACTTTTGTGCAACTTTCAACTGCTGTGTGCTCACTCATAATAACCGGACATTTTTAGGATAGTAAAAGTCCCATAGTCTTACCTCAGACATTTGTCAGTGATTTTTCTAACACCGTAACTTAAAAGTTCAAAAAAGTCCTCATTTAAGTTGTGCCTTGTGCTTTTCATCCACTTGGACTGGTTTTTATCTTAATTACTTTTAAGGCCATTCTCCCTTTAAGCTAATCTCCTTCTAATTGGTTTTCCCTGACAAAGGAAAGGGTCAACTAAATCTGACATTAGAAAGTCATATTGCCAGCTGAGAGTAGAATAAACTGTAGTAAATTGAATATTTAGAGCAGTCTAAAGCCTGAGCTTTTAGCTCAGTGGAATTTCTTTGAAACTCTGGCCACATTTAACCCGATGGGGTGTACATCATCATTGCTCATAACCTTAATTCTGCCCTAACCTTGGATTCTGGAGGAGGCAAAAAAAATGTCTGTCCGTTACAATGATTATTTTTTCTGCTCCATGATGGCCAAGACTCTGGAAAACAAAAAGTAGGTATTTCGATTTCCTAGGGCTAGAGTTAGGGTTACTCAGTGACTTTCCCTGCCTCATCCATCAAGTGGACAGTTGACTGAAGAGGAGGGTAAGGGTTAGAATCAGGGTTGGGGTAGTCATTGATGACTTGCGCTTAAGAGGGTTAGTATGACCCCTTGAATTATTTCTCTCAATACATTTTTGTTTCCCCCCATTTTTTTTAAATTCCTGCATTTCAAGAAACATTGTTATTTGGTTATCCACCAAAGGTCATATTTACAGTCAGTACAGGGAATATGACACAAACCCAAACTTATGTATGACCTAATAATCCAAGACCTAATTTGTAGGGACTTTATGGGTCATTTGATAATTAGACACAGCCAGACTAGGCTTGGTTTCAGTCTTCGCATTGAAGTTTGCGGCAGACACTAGCAACAATAGAAATAAGGTTAATGTGGTTACTGAAAACACTAAGTAAAAAGCAGTGAAACTGACTACTACTGTAAACAAATTAACGCTTCAAAGTTGGTACAGCACCCAAGTCCCCAAGGTGTTGAAAAGCTACTAGACGGCATCACATGTTTCCTTACTCATCAGCTAACTGGGGGAGATACTGGTGACTGTATTAGTTTCCAACATATTTACACACACTTTCATTTACATAACACATTATCTTGACTCCAGCTCGAAGCCCACGGAATAACTGGTTCCAATTTTGGCTTTGAAGGGCAACTTTAGTATCTCGCCTATAAGGCAACCACAGGAAGACTGGTAGAAATACACACAGGACAAAAAAAGACCACGAGCTGCCATCTGGGGATTCTCCCCCCCGCCACCAAACGCCTACACATTTTCAACAGGGTCTATAAGTGACTGAATTATCACATACAAAGAGGCTCTACACACCAATCTGAGAGTGGAAAAAAATAAGTCACACGTCCCCACCTGAATGTCTGGAAACTTTTTCTAAGAAATAAAGAATAAAAAAGAAAGGTTACAGTGGTAGACGGGTTCCTGTTGGAAACAGGTTTCAAAGCGTCAGGATGTAATGACTGACGTCGCTTTCACAGCTACTTCAACAGAGAGGGAGAACTTCAGCCTGACTTCAGTCTGACACTTATCCAAGCAAATACAGAATAGATGTTTACAGTCTTTAATCTTCTGTGTATCCTAAAAGAATGGGAATTTCCCGCCATCGCGAGGGAATTCCCGAAAAGCATGTACATTTATTTGAAATGGAACGCTGTAGACTTAGGAAAATCATTTTAATTTAACATTTATTGGCTTAGATCACTGTTATTAGTGTCTACTACTTCTTCTTTTTTAGGATCCCCGGTGAGGAAGTCCAAGGTTTGAGCCATCAAAAGCGACACTGTGGCAGACTGTGAAGCCAGTAAGGAAGAGGGGATTCCCTCCTTAGAAATGTATGTGATCCAAAGTGAACCAGGCACTTAACAATGAAAAGCCCAGCTTTCTGATTACAAGCTTTGAGGTTGAACTGATGCCTTTAATAACGCATTCACGCTCATCCCTGTCATTGTCAGAGTGGTCTGAGTACACAGTTTTGTTTACCTTCATCCATTAACTCAACAGCAAAAGTCTATTTAAAAAAAAGAGAGAGACATGTAAAGGGAAGCATGTAAATTGTATTTGAGGTCATTTTTACCTGCACCTACCTGTGTGATTTTTTTATTTCTTTTTATTAATTGCATAAACATGTTGGGGAAAGTGGCCTTTATCTCTGCATTTATCAAAACACACTGCACCATTTTCTCATATTATTTAGATCACGGCCTACATTTGCACCTCATATTTTTCTAGGTGTTTTTGCCTTCTGTACATTTGCGTACTTTTGCACAGCATTTGCATAATTTGGTAGATCCGATCTTACATCACTGGTGACTGAGAGCGAGGCCACGCTACGAACAGCCAGACAGTCATTCATAACTGAAATATTTTTGAGTCATATCTGGTGCTGCTCACTAACCAGTCTTTTTTTGCTTATGTATGAAGTGCATTTACCCCACTGCTCTCATTCACAACAGCGGAGCTCATACTGAAATTCCTTTGTTTTAAGAAGCAGTCACTCATGGGAAAGTTACGAGGAAGCAGTCACGGTGATGACCACAAGTGCACCTCACTTCCTCTTCCACATTATCCATTTGTTCCTAAATATAACCTGTGAATGTACTGTACCACCAACGTTTACCATCACTGCTTGAAAATCCATCCCGGTTTACTTTATCGGCAAGCATGGAAATATAATAAATGTTACTGAAAGAAATGATCAGTTCCTGAAACTCAGTGAGGCCATTTAAAAGAAATAAAGGCTTAGTGACAGTTTAGGTCCAAGTTGGTTCTTTTACAAAAATCTGTCTTTTTCATTAAAAAAAAGGAGGAAAACAAATATGTGTACTTGTCCGGTCAGTCGTGTTCACTAAAAACTATGTATTAACTCATCTATTTCTAGATAAGCCTCAGCATGATCTCATTTCATGCTCTCTTCACCTCGGGGGAATGTGCTTGATTTCATAATTGCCTCAAATCAACTCTATGATGAGCACATATAAAGTGAAGTTACATGTAAATGTCCAAAGTAGCCCAGTGGCAGTGTTCTTTTTAATTTTTTTCATGTACCTCATAACTGAAACTAAACCTTGGGATCTTCTTGACTCAGTTACAAAGCCCTACTAGACTGATTATGACTGTAAGTTTGTGGATTTCCCAAAAGGAACTCATTTATGAGGGTGTGACTCACCCTGCAACTTTGAACACAGCCACAGACGGGCAGAAGGGCAACAATGGGTAAAATTCCTGGATTAGCAGAAGAACAACTGATTCACCAATTCCAGATTTGGATATGGTCATCTTGAGATTTATGATTTCCATTAGTTGTAAGAAATTTTGAGAAATGTCCCTAATTGTTGAGTGTGCCTGTTTTATAAAAAGGAATGTCTGTTTTCATTTGTGTCAAATATAAAGCTACAGTTAGTAATAAAAAAATGGGTTAATTTGTCTTTCCAATGTCTATATAACATATATATATATTCAAGATAATCGCACAGTGTAATATGCCATGTGTTCATCTCATGCTGTATTTGTTTTTTAGATGTGCCGTAAACTGCATTTATTTATACACACACACACACACACACACACACACATATATATATATATATATATATATAGATAGAGAGAGAGAGAGAGAGAGAGAGAGAGAGAGAGAGTTTCCTTCTGCATTACATTGAACAGAAGGAAACTAAGCTAAAATGCAGAAGCAACATGTGAAAACTAAGTACTCCTAACATAGGAATTAAGAGAATAAGTAGCAGCCAGGCCTGTTCAGTAAATGCAATGATTAACTGAGCAAATGTGAGCACCTCTAGAAGGAGAAGTTTGGGCATTTTTGCTGGTTTAGAGCATTCAGGTGTGTGTTAACACAATGCCAAAGAGGCCAAAGAGGACAGACTTTAGCAAATATCTTAAAGAAGCAGTTATTGCTGCTTATTGATCTGATGAGTCCAAGTCCATCATTTTAGAATGAGAAAGATTATTTGCAAGTATAAAAACATAGAAGACAGTTTTGAGTATTCCCAGGAGTGGACGTTACAACAAATTCACCCCAAGTTCAGAGAAACTGCAATAAATCCAGGAGCTACATCTCAGTCATGCTAACAGACCTCAGCTAACGTGTTAAATGGTAATGTTCATGACATTACCTTATGATAGCACATAAAGTAATTAGAAAAAAAAAAGTGGCTTGTTTGGAAGGGTTGTCGGGAAAAAGACTCCTCTGTCTAAAAAGCATGCCAGCACAGCTTAGGATTTCAAAGCTACATCTGAACAAATCACAAGATTTCAAAAATAATGAAATAGTTTGGACAGGCAAGGTCAAATGGAAGTGTTTGGCTGTATTGCACAGCAACATGTTTGAAAAAAAAAAAACAAACCCAAACACAGCATATCAACACGAACACCTCATACCAAGTCAAGCACGGCGGCGGAGGGATGGTGATTCAGGCTCAAGATGTTGTAAGGACTCAGTTAAAGTTCAAACTTCAACCTGATTAAACCTTTGTTGTGGGACCTTATGAGAGTTGCGTATAAACAAACTACCGCTAACCGGAATGAATTGAAGCAACATTATAAAAACGAGTGGCCAAAACAGTTGCACAACGACATGAATCGTTTGCGGTGTACATACAGGCTCTGGGGTGGTTCCACAGCTACCGAGTCATGGGATGTACTTAAGTTTTTCACACACTGCTTCTGCATTTAGGCTCAGATCGAGTTAAAATGGTGACGCTATGCAACGTGTTGTTAATCTGAGATTGTATTTATGTAATTTGCAAATCTACTAAGAATCAGTTTATTATTATTTTTACACATAAAACCTTAGAAGTGTCAGGGTGTGTGTTCTCACTATACTATGACTGTATGGCCCAAACAAATTTGTACTCACCAGGCAGGTGAATTTTTATAACCGCTCGACCCAGCGAGGAAAAGCTGCTTCCCCATTTCCTTGTTTACACTGAGCTAACTGGCTGCTAAAAGTAGCTTCACATTTCATGAACTATTTCTATAAATGTACTTTGACATGTTGTTTTGTTATTTTCCTTTTTTACTGTATGTAGGAAATAAGATGTGACACAAGACACATAATCCTGCCATACTACTGTATTCCATCTTTCACAAAAGAAAGACAAGATTTAATATTACTTAACAATATGTTAAAAGTAGCCAGTTTGGCTTTAGTGTTAATACAATATACACTCTATAACAGACTGATAGTGTGAGTATTGTTCTTCTTCAATTTCATTCTTAAAGTATTCTGATACAAGCTGGCTACAGGTCAAAATAAAGAAAACATAAACTGTAACTGGTACACGTTTACTCAACAGTTTGTTAAACAGAACTTGAAAACCAAAAAAAGAACAATGTCAAGAACAATGTCAAGTATTACGCCTTCCTCCTTTCTGTGAAATAAGGTGGAAGTAGTTGGGGGTGGGGGAGGGTTCAGGAGAGTGGAAACCAGCTAACCAAGCTCCCTTGTCAATCATGTGAATGAGAGGCCGTGCTAGGAACAGGAAACGATGGGATAGTAAGCCACAATATCTCAAATACAGCTTTTAATTCATTACATTTCTCTTTTTTTTTTTTTTCTTTTTTTTTAAGTTTCCATTGTCTCTCTTTTTTCTTTTTAAAGGAAACCATCCAGACACGATAAGCATCTTTTGACTACAGGTAAGCCAATATAAGAAAATAATTTCAGACCATGGCTTTTTATTTTTTTCTTCCCCCTTTTCAGTCAAGAGAAATGCCCAACTCAGACTAGAAGCACACAAGCAGGCAAGAAAAATTAATCAGATGTAGAGTAGCATTTTTTGATTCTGTATCATTTCATTTTATTTCTGCAGGTGGATCAGTCCAGATGGGTCTGTGTTGGAACCACACAGTGACAAGAACAAAGCAAGGCAGCGTGGGTGTGATTTGGGCACAGCGGGAGAAGTTCCAGGAGGATAACAGTTGGGTGGAAGTAAAGGGATACGTGGAGGCAGAGAGTCGGGGTTGGGTTTGTATAGCTGTTAAGGTACTGATTGTGTCCTGACAGTCAATCACTAAACACCCTCAATGTGCAGCAAACGTAGCCTTCTTCAAGCTAAAGTTTGACCAGTTGATGGATAGCCGTTGACGGGTCTGCCGGGCAGAATCTAAGCAAAATCTAGAAAAGAGAAAAAACAAGGAAGAAAGCTGACATTAGCCCTTTGAGGTAGAGAAGACACATTTCAGTACTGTTCCTCCAGAATTTGGTCAAGTTACTTTAACACACGCACCTTTTGAAGTACTCCACCTCCCTCTCTGTTTCATCCATTTCAGTGCTATCCAGGTCGATGTCTTTGGGCAGGAATACATCATCTGCAATAAAAAGAAAACATTTTCATTTATAGACACAACGATAAATTCATCTCTCACTGGTCTCATACACATTTTCTTGGTTCTAATCTGGCAGGATTACGTTTCCAAGGTGCTTTAACATTTCACAGCACATCCAAGTTTGGGATCTCAGCAAAGCCGGATTAAGAAACACTCCTGAGTATTTCCTGCTCATGGTCATCAAACTTTGCTTATGACAGAACATCGAGGAGACAAACGAGGAAAACAATGCAATATCGTCCAGAAACAGAATGCTTTGTTGTTCCAACTTTAGCAGCAACTCCGGACTTGCACACACAGAAAATTAAAACCAACCTATCGAGCTGTTCATCTTGTCCGCCTTCTTCTTCTTGCCCTTCTTGGTCTTGCCTTTGGGCTGTGGGGACTCTGCGGTCGGAGGTTTGCCATTCTGCTGGGTCTGTTCAGACTGGGAGATTGGAGGGGGAGACGGAGAGGGGTTTGACACAGGGGGGCTTATCCTGTCTTCCTTTGTTTGTGCTAGAGGTTGGTGTTGCTGCCTTTTACTGCTGGCACTTCTGTTATTGCTCCTTTCCTCCCTCTGGGGTTCACTGGTTGGGAGAGGAGCGAGGACTTCAGCGAGCCTAGTTTGCATTGCTTTGGTGTCTGTTGTAGTGACAGCGCCATTAGCGAGCTTTACAAGCGCATCGGTGCTCTTGGGTAACTCTGGGGCTTTCTTCGCAGCTTCAGAGGTGGGCACTTTAACAGACTGCTTACCCTTAGATTTACTGCTGACCTCGAGTAGAGAGGAGGTGCTGTTGAGGAGGTCCGATAAAGAATTGGGGATGTTGGTCTCAGCGGTAAACCCCATTTCAGCAGCGCAGTTTGGGCTGTGCTGTAAATGGGGCCGGGGGAGTGAGTCAAATCTGGGTTCCTTCTGGTCAGGGAGGCGGATGAGAGTTTGAAGCAGCTGTGACTTTCCATTCTGAAGATTATCTAAGACGTTCTGAGCTGTCTGTTTAAGGGGCTGTGGGTTGTTCTGAGGGGGAGCGGTGTTTTCCTTAGCTTTCTCTTTCTTTTTCTTTTTGGCAGCACGATGTTGCTGCAGCTCCTGCAGTCGCAGCAGTTCTTTTTGAAGCGCCTCTTCCTCTTCCTGCCTCTGTCGCCGTTGCTGTTCCTCCAACAACTGCTGCTCCTCCCTTTCGCGGGCCTCCGACTCCAGACGAGCCTTCTCCTCCATCTGTAGCACACAGACATTTACTATTAGTGTACTGTCAACTCTGACCAGTTTAAAAAAAGAAAAGAAAAAAAAGATCACTGAGTTACTATATCCCCTCCGTGGATCGCTACCTTATTGTGGTGGAGGGGTTTGTGTGTCCCAGGGATCCCAGGGGCTATGTTGTCGGGGGGCTATTTGCCCCCTGGTAGGGTCTCCCATGGCAAATTGGTCCTGGGTGAGGGACCAGACAAAGAGCGATCCAAAAGACCCCTATGAGAGAGCCAACAAGGGAACAGTTTACCCTGCCCGGGATAGGGTTACCGGGGCCCCGCCCTGGAGCCAGGCCCGGGGAGGGTGCCCGAGGGCGAGCGTCTGGTGGCCGGGCCTTAGTCCATGGGGACCGGCCGGGCACTGCCCGAAAAAGGGACATGGGCCCATCTTCCTGCAGGCCCACCACCAGCAGGAGGCGCCGTAGGGGTCGGGTGCATTGTGAGCTGGGCGGCGGCCAGGAGCGGAGGCCCTGGCGGACCGATCCCCGGCTACCAAGACTGGCAATCGGGACATGGAACGTCACCTCTCTGGTGGGGAAGGAGCCTGAGTTAGTGCGTGAGGTTGTGAGGTA
>VURO01027916.1:0-15210 GCA_015108175.1 Pelvicachromis taeniatus
TCGCGGTTTTGCCTTAGTGATCCATTTGATTGACCTTTCTTATTATTTATTTATTTATTTAATTTACATTTGTTACAGACATGACATGATTGGGGGACAAGAAAAGGAGAGAGAGAGAAAGAAGGGGAGAGGGGGGGAGAAAAACAGAGGGGGAGAGGGACAGCAAGAGAAAAAAAAAATAACACGTCCACTGGATCACCTGTTGGAAAAAGCAAAGGGAAACGACAACAACACAATACTGTAATGCAGAGCAACACAATCTGCGAACCACAGCACTAACAGAGGTTGACGGTAACTACTGAATCTTGGTTGTGCAGTGTGCAGAACTGACAGCACATAATGTGTTCCAAAACAGCAGCCAGGGAAAGTGTAAATTGTACTTTACACCTTCTTTAAGAATTGTACTAACATAGGTACTTTCTCCACAAACAGAAATGAAGCAGTGATTTAGACGCTCGCTGGATGAATACAATTAATCAGGTCACTGCATGGATTTCCTGATTCGTCGTGATTGTTTTGTACATGAAAATTCCTTTAACTACCACAGTTTCAGATGTGTTAGTATGGGAGGTCAAAAAATTGAGCTAAAAGTCAAACCTGGACAGTCAGTTTTAGTTTTAAAATAAACATGTTCTTTCTGTGGATGCAGGCATTGAGCATCTTCACTGATTTTGATGGTCGACGCGTTTGTTTGTGCTCTTCACTGTGAAGTGTGCTTTTCTTTTTGTCATGAATCCTTTTTTGCACTTAGTTTGCTAATTAGATGTGAACATAAATGCTGCCTGTGTGGAAAACGTGCTCTTTTTCTGGCTTAAGTGATCGTGCCCTTCAGCAGACTGTTGGAGAAGAAACGGATTTTTAAAAAAGAAAAGAAAAGAAACAAAACTTAAATGAAGACCATCTGCTGGTGAAATTGCTCAGATTTGCGTTCTCATTTGCCAGAATTTGTATTGATGAGTTGGCTTTTTGGGGTTTTGCCACAGCGGCAAGGAGCTCTTATGGGGGTAGTAGTAAGCTAAACTGGCACCCGCAAGTTTTAGAATTTGTTGTGATGCGATCTAATCAATCGTTTAGTCAATCAAAGACAGTCATTCCTGCAATATTAAACTTTTTCTTTGTACATCTTTAAGTATCATCTAACGACGTTTGTCATTACGGGAAAGTTTTGTATTATTTGCACAGACCGTCCCTTTGAGGGACACAGTGTATCTAAAAGGGATCTTGCTTGTAAAACACATATGTGATATAAAGATTAAAATCAGTTGCCATATCCTTAACTTCAGAGGCTTTTTTTGTCTAAATTTTAACCACTTTATGACAAAACACATAAAATACAGTTCAGACGATGGGCTTTTCCTGACTCAAAACTTTGCCAGTGTTTCAAAGAAGGAACTGTGGCTGGTTTTATTAACATTGTCAGACACAGTAAGCGTGAACTTGGGTTCATAAAAGGTGGTTTACATTCAGCCACGATCATCTTACATGACAGTGTGAGAATGAAACTTTTTAACCAGATGTAATTGTTGTATGAGACGACATGTGACACGCTGTGTTTGACTCACGCAGGCAGAATATTGGAGCCAAAAACAAAGTGTACGACAGCAAAGGCCGACTGCTCTCCAATGGCAAGGACTTGTGTGACTGTTTGGACGTGGACTGCATGGGCTGCTTCTACCCCTGCCCTGAATGTGGATCTCGCAAGTGCGGCGTCGAGTGCCGCTGTGACAGGAAGTGGCTTTACGAGCAGATGGAAGTGGAAGGTGGCGAAATCATCCGGAACAAATTCGCCATTTAGTTTTCAGGCATTCTTTTCTTTCTCCCTGATTTCATGCCCAAGTCAGGCTGATGGACCATTCAAGACTGCAATGCTCTCTTTAAATAATAATCCACAATATTTATCAGGTTTTACAAAGAGAAGAAAACACCCTTTTTATTTTTTCTTTAAATAAAGACTTTTTTTTTTCTTCATATTTAATATCCGTGCTATTGATATAGTGTAACGTGCTTATATATCATTTTAAAAATCAACTTTCCTGTAGTGTCATTTGCAGTTTGCTTTGTAAATGGGGAAAAATATGGAGTGTAATACACACAATGTACAGTTAAAAACAATCAGTAACACATTCATCAGTGAATGGAGTGGTGATATTTTATGATCCAGTGCTTTACATGTGCATGAAGTTAAGGTGACCTATTAATTATATATTAAAACACATTTTAAAATAAATAAAACACGTTGTCTTAAGCCCTCTCCGGCACACAACATGTCATTTAAACATTTCACTGTCACCAAAGCAGCGGAAAAAATAAACAATGGTTTATGATTCTTAACTGACTTTGTGTTAAACTGTTCCCTGAATTTTCTTTTTTCACTGGTGTAGTTTTAGGTTTTTTGTGAGGGAACAGTACAGAAAAACATTAAACAGTTTAGCTTCATGGTGCAGTGCAGAGGGTTACGTAGTTACTTAGAAAATCAAAGGTTGGTGGTTCAATTCCAGCCAGAGAAGCAACTCTCCTTTTGGGTTGTGTGAGGGAGGGCTACTGGTATTACCTGCTGCTGTGGTGAGCCCTTATCACAAGAGGTCTGCTGAATGTAGCTTTGTGTGTATATGTACAGATTAGTGCTGTTAACGTTAACGTGGTCATCACAATTAACGCGATTAACATTTTTAACGCACTCGTTGACAGAGACATTTCAGGGATTTTGAGTCAGTCTGCGCTCCTGGCGGGTTTATTGATAATCGCGTTAGTCGTGATGACTAACCCCTCACGCGGATTAATCCCCGTTAACTCGTCAATGGGGGATTTTCCAGTTTTGATGCATTAACGTGGATCAGTTCGCATTAACGCTGAGAGCGCTTAATATATATCACATTGCAGCAACTGAATGCATTATTAAAGATGGCTGTTGAGGTTCGAGGTGGCGCTTATGACTTACAGCAAATTTTAAATACACAGGATTGCTTTTTCTTTTTTTTTTACCTGTAAAAGCAGCGTATGTAGGGAACAACAACATGTCATTACTTCCCACAATATTTAGTTGACACAACAGAATACACATTTCAGCTTTGCATGTGTTTTGAAACAGTTTTTTTTAGACCTGGGATGTAAATGTGCCTCTCTTTAAACCACTGTCTGCTGTTTAAATGTGCTATAGGCCACTAATAAAATAAGATGTGCCAGTCAACACAAAAAGGTTCAGACATTGTTCACAGCGAATGTTAGAGGTAGATTTAAATTAAAAAAAAATTCCAACACAATTCAGTGGGCTACATACTCAACACAGTGTCAGGTCTATCGTGCTTCTATTATTCTGATTTAGTGCTTTATGTTTGACAAGCTGATAAGACATTTATCAACGGAAGAATAAAATAGATAAAAAGCATTAATAACAAAGAAAATAGAGCCAGTAACAACATAGAGTGTGATGACAAATGAAATTCATGAGCGGAGCTCCTCATCCCGCTGAGTTAGACTGTCAGATCATTTCTCAGAGGTTTGAATGTAAGGGCTTTGCTCTCATTGTATATCTGATCCGTGTTTATCCAAAGGCAGCGCTGAAATGGGAACTAATCCTTCCTGCATGCATTCCCACCTTTTTGAACAGAGTCTTAATTATTTATATTACACAGAGCACTTTGACATGAGCTTTGAAGGCTGTTTAAACGACAAATCTTTCTGTTTTTAAGTACGTTTTATCAGTTATCCAGCTAGTAAACGAATAACCCTTGATAATGTTCCATTATGTTCTTTTTGCCTGATTATCACAGAGCGGACACACTTGAGCAGCAGTCTTTTCACTCCCTTCTTCGCACTGACCTAAGGCCATAGACAACAGCATGACACAGCAGTTCATCATGCCGGCTGGCAGGAGAATTGCAGAACTCCGCAGACAGTAATGTCTCATTTGTACACATCCTGCTGTCCTTGAGCTCAGCTGTAGGTCAAGAGTCATGCAGCCCAGGGTAGCTTCGACTCCATGCCCCCCTGCTTATTACCACAGAGTGAGCAATGGCAGCAAGGGCTGAAAACTATGAACTTTAAAGAATTGCATCGATGGATATTTTCCTTTTTAAAGGGCATGCTAATAAAATGCAAGTCATGTTTTTTTAATATATATTTTTTGGAGAGGAGGGTGCAGTCATCTCACCGGACCATCATGAAAAACTGTCTTATGAAATGGAGCCACACGGCCCGTCTTTATTTACCAGCACCACTGTCTTTATTTATAAAGCATTTAAAGGTGTATGTGTAAATTAATCTTATTAATATTTATAAAAAACCTGAGAATAGACAGTTAGTTGAAGCAAGCGTCGTTCATCACAGCCCGTGAAGCTTTGTTGTCAGATTTAAATTCAAGTTGAAAAACTTTCCCCGTGCAGGAAAGTTTGTTATGCAGCGACTCCGAACACTGAACACGCTCCAAATACACGTATGGGTCTTCAAAGGACAGCTGTACGCGCTCATCATCGCTGCCGGTGTTTTTATGTTTGATGTTAGAAGCAATCTCAGAGCACAAGAAGCAGTTTCCTTTTTCATTTAGAGCAAGTTTCCTGTTTAATGAGTTCTTGACAATGAATATTTCCCGCTCCTGTTACATGCTGTCAAGTCATGTTTTGTTGTTGTTGTTGTTTTTGCCTTACAGCAGTGTGGATCTAGTGACGGCAATGTCTGTTGGCTGGTTCATTATATGGGTTCAGACTGGAATCTTGATTGGTATGCACTGCAGTTGTAATCACTAATCCTGACCCCCTTTATCAGGTGCTGTGATCAATTCAATTTAGTTTTACTTATATAGCACCAAATCACAGCAACAGTTGCTTCAAGGTGCTTTATATTGCAAGGTGAAGACCCTACAATAAAACAGAGAAATTTCTACAATCAGAAGACCCTCTATGAGCAAGCACTCGGCAACAGCGGGGAGGAAAAACTCCATTTTGACAGGAGAAACCTCCAGCAGAACCAGGCTGAGGGAGGTGTGGCCCTCTGCTGCACCTGATTGGAGGGGAGGTAGACAGCACCAAAGACACGCTCTTTTAGAGAGCCAGTGTTTAATAATAACTAATGATTAAATGCAGATTGGTGAAGAAGAAACACTCAGTGCATCATGGGAATCCCATAGCAGCGTAGGCCTATTGCAATGTAACTAAAGGGGGTTCATACATACAAACACTCAGGTGGTGTGCTTAGTGCTGAATAGCAAACGGTCATAATTTTACTTTTAATATTCATTAAAAGTGAATTCAGTTTCACACGCTACTGCCACGTTAGCACCGTCACTATGAGCATTTTTCAAAAGTTCTTTCAGTACTGTAGTAGGTAGTGTAAGTACCACTAGCCAGGCTGACGTTTATTCTGTCGCGTCAGTGCTCTCAGCCGATTAAACTGTATCAACTCAGCTCACGCTGCCAAAAGAGGATGCTACACAAAAACCTGACACAATTACTGGAAAGCACAGTGAAGCAGTTTAGAGTACTTTAAGAAGTTTGTCCAGTAAAGTCCCGAAAATACAGTAATCTGCAGTCAGACCTCAGTATCTTTAACAGCTGTTAGCATTAAAACACACAAACATAAACTCACAGAAAAGGCTTGCCCTGTTTTCTTAGAAAATTCTTCATCCAAATAAATAAATAAATAAATAAATTCATCATAGACTGAGACGTGGCGATCTGTGTCCATTTCCTCCCTCGAGCAGAGAGAGCCTCATCCATAAACTTGATAAAATGTCTATTGCATTATTGGCTGTGGCGGTCACTGGTGAGGACGGAGCGCAAACCTCCAGGGAGGATAAAATCAAGCCACCGTTAAAGGACACCGGTGACCAGAACGGACGGAAATCTGTCAGCAGATACGCAGCCTTCAGTGTTCACGGCAAACTGGAGGTGTGAGACGAGTGAGTTCGAGGCTGGAGGTAAATTCATGAACATCGCGGTGAGAGGACCAAAGGTCTGTTAGGACGTTGACAGAGAAGATGGAGCATCTTTCGCTCGTCTAAACTGCCAGTTTCTTCTTTTATTTTTCAGTAGAAAGAAAATTCATTGACAATTAATCCATGCTTCTAGCTTACTGGTATTGCTATCTACTGACAGAATTAAGGGAAGCATAACTAAAGCATAACATAAATTAAGCTTCCAAATTTCCGTCTCTCAGGACATCATCTCCCTCTGTTTTATGTGGGTACAGCGGTGGTCTTGTACCAGTCAGGAAACATGACCTCTCCGGTGTGCCCTATATCTTCCCCATGCTCTCCTTTCACTTGGTTGTGTCTAAAAAACGTAAGAGCATGCACCTATGTCAAACACCAAACGACCTCTGTTGGCTCTGTTCAATGCAGAGGAGCGGCATGTCTACTCTGAGCACCTTCCAAGTGATCGAGATCCTCATTATATCTTTTAGGCAGAACGCAGACATCCTTCAGAGGAAGCTCATTTATGCAGTTTGTATGTAATTCTTCGTTTAATACCCCAAACTTCAGGCCATTAGCGAAGTTAAAAATTGCTGTTGCCATCCGTGGAGGTCAAACCAACATGTCTTTCCCAGGAATATTAATCCCCTCATCCCCAACCAGTTACTGTACATGGCTGCCCTCCCTGAGGTTTCTTCCTGCTAAAAGGGAGTTTTTCCTTCCCACTGTCGTCAAAGGGCTTGCTCATTGGGGTGTCATCTGATTGTTGGGTTTTCTCTGCATTATTGTACCATCTTGACTTTACAATATTAAGTATCTTGAGGTGATTTGGTGCTATATAAATAAAATGAATTAAACAAAACTCCAAACAGTAGCTTTAACCCTTTGAAATAAGAAATGCTGTTTTCCTATATTTGTCCAGATAAGATGAGTTGTCCAGCCAGCTCTTCCGGGTCTCCTCTCAGTTGGCATGCCTCTGAAACCTTCAAGGTTGCCTGAATCATCTCAACTGACACCTTTTTGCACTGAAAGGTATCAATTGAGGGGATTCAGGCAACCTTGAAGGTCTCTGGTCCTTTCAGTTGTTAATATGATACTTGTTTGGTTATCAAGTAAAGAACCATGGCCTCAAATCTGGAACTACTGACCTTTATCCAGGTGGTGTCATACTCGGGTAGAGACCACACCAGTTTGTGGTGAAGGCCATGGTCAGATCAAACGAAGACTCTTTGGTCGATCCACTGGAAACATACTGGACTATGGCGAGTACGTGGACATAGCTCTCACTTTGGTTTCATCACATGAAGCTTGTCTGTTCAGCATCATATGATTTGTTTAAAAATCGGTCTTCTCCTCCCTGAGCACCTTCAGGCTGCTTGTATGGGAACAGAAAAGGTCGGTTTGTTGTGATGTGGTCAGCACTAAAAAGGCTGCCGCCTCACACCTGTGGGCCGCACTCTGTCTCTCTACATGGAGAGATGCAGGTAAGAGATTCCAGCATTGCCTCCACTACTGCAAGCCGCTTAGGTCAGCTTTGCCTGTAGGCTTGATTATTACTCCATCTTAGCTCCTCTTACTCCCTGACTCAAAACAACAAACTGAACATTTGTTGGTCCAAACAAGATCCTGAACTTCAGCATGCTGCTGTTGTACCAGTGCAAAAATACTTTATGTAATCATTGCCCATGGATTTCTGTTCTGACCTCTTTTGCTGTCATTGATTTTCTCGCTTGTGAAAGCACTTTGGCTTTGACTTTTGAGCTACAAGCTGCAGAAATATTGATATCCACTGAATACAAGTTTATAGAGAGGCGCACTTTTAAAATCACTACAAAACTTTATGGCAAGTGTCTTTTGTATTGGTACAGAGTAGATGTGTTTCCTGGCAGGTTTACTGCACTTTCAACCACACCTCATCCATGACATCACCCACTCCACAGCACCCACAGCTATGATATACATACAAATTTAAAGATCACTTGAATTAAAATGTGCAGTATTATCAGGCAATTGTAACACACCTGCATCTTTTCCTCACTAACAAGACAGACAAATCCTTCACTTTGTTTTAGGATTCCAGTGGGATCCCTCCCATGTATCAGCTCAAGGTGATCATCCATCCTTCCATTCTTTTCTGCTTATCCTTGTCAGGGTCACGGGGGTGTGGGCTGGAGCCTATACCAGCTACAAAAGGACAAGAGGTGGGTACACCCTGGAGAAGTTGTCAGCTGTCCACAGGGTTAACCCAGAGAGACAGACAACAATTTGCACCCACATTCACACCTGTGGGCAGTTTAGAATCACCACCTGACCTAACCCCACTCTATGCCTTTTGACCGTGGGAGGAAGCTGGAGTTAACTAAAACTAAACTAAAAACTTAAGCTACCGTATATTTGCTAGTAGTGGCCTGTCGCCTAATGACACCAGTTTCTAATAAACGCCGGGTTTGAGAACATGTCATGACAAATAGACACCGGTCTCCAATAGTAGCCGGTCTCCTTTAAGCGTCGGTCATTTTGCCCTTTCGTCTCCACTGATAATTTCGTTAAATCCTGAAATGTTCCTCTGCTGTTGTTGCCTACATTTTGTGGCCGTAAATATGGTGCCATACTGTATTTTACTGCCAAATGAACTCCATTTACCCATCACTATTCCGTCTGAGAAGGGAATACAAGCCGGTCTCCAACAACTGCCGGTCTCTTTTAAACGCTGGGCCGTCCGACTAATTTTTGGAATAAACGTCGGGGCTACTATTGGAAGATATACGGTATACGAGATGTCTACAAGACTGAGCGCACTGCTTTCAATACATCACACTGCTTTGCATCACTTCCTGCTGTTTTAACCCCTCCATCACCCCAACATCCATCAGTAAGACTCCAGGGAGATATTTACTCATCATCGCCCAAATCACAACAGCAGTCGCCTCTAGGCACTTTATATTGTAAAGACCCCACAATAATACAGAGAAAACCCCACCAATCAGATGACCCCCTATGAGTAAAGCACTTGGTGACAGTGGGAAGGAAAAACTCCCTTTTAACAGGATGAAACCTTCAGCAGACCCAGGCTCAAGGAAGTGCAAGCATCTGACCGGATAGGAGGGATGGGAGAGAGCAAACATCAGTTATGGGAATGAATTGTGGCCTTTTTTTAAAAATGCTGTAGCTACCTAAGATGTGCTGTACCTCAAAAATATTAAACAGAGATATATTTGTGTTGAGACCCATGCCTGGGCACTGGAAGAGGAGTTTCACAAACTGATGGGCTAACTTTCCACACATGCTGATGTGTAATGAAAAAAATCTCATTAGGAACCTGATCCAGACTGGAGATTCAGACTGTCTGGATAACTTTTCCTTTGTTGCTTTGAATGTAACAACTTTTCATTTAATCTCTCTCTTCTGAATCTTGAGACCTAATTAAAGGAATACATTATATTTACGGAGGACCCAATTAATTAGAAATGTCTTTTTAGATAAGGGTGGAACACACTATTGATAGACTGATAGAGCAATGCATTAAACAACAAATGATCTCAGCAGTTAAGATTACCAGAATTACTACTTGACCAAAAGGATAAATAAAGTGGAAATAAAATGATAGAGGGGGGGATGGTGGGCAGAAAATGACACATTATTAGAATTTAATAATATTGTTAATACACACAGTGACATCACAACCTGCAGTGACACAGATGAAGCGTAGCAGGGTAGAGCGGGCCGTCTTCTGGGTTAACAGAAAGTTTGGCGGTTCGGTCACTCCAGTCTCCTCTAGTCAAGACGTTGATGATACTGAACCTCAAATTGTCAGAGTGTGAATGTATGTGTGCGCATGATTGTGCACTTAAGGCATGCAATACAAATGTACGTAAGGCTTGTAGTAGAAAAGCATTTCGAGTGCTCAGTCAGAGTAGAACAATGGAATGTAGTCAATTGTCCCGCAAAAACACAGAGTTTGCAGAATCACTGCGTCATGGTTTTTGTGCAAAAAGCCTCACTATAGTGTTGCGTTGCGTCTTATTGCATTCCAGCCCCTAATAAGGAAAATATATGCTTTAGTTCAACAACTAAACAGTTTTTTTTAAAACAACAAACTAAATGTATTAATATTGCCGAAACTGTTAATGAATGAGTTGCAGTCCACAATTCAGGAGGTCTTCTTAGGATAAAGCCTGTGTGTTGCCAGGTAACAGCACTGTAGGTAGTTAAAAGCTTGTCATATTAATGAATGAGTTGTCACTAGCAGCAGTCTCAGGTTTGTCTCTGGCCTTACAGTAAGAGTTTATGCTAGCAGCCAGAAGATGCACCTGCATTTGGCTAAAAATAAGCCAAACTTCATGGCAACAACGGCAGTCTGTGGCAGACTTCAGGGCGCGAAGGGCTCATTTATTATTATTCTCATTTCACTGCAAAGCTGTCCATTAGCTCAGCCTTATTCTTTTGTCCTTAGTTTGGATCAGAGGAGGAAAAACAAAGCTTACAGATGCATTCTCTGTGTTATATTCATTTTTGAATCTATATATGTTTTGCTTATATTGAGGCCTACTCACACCTAATCATATAATATTACATCTGCATCTTTAGACGGCTTACAGTTTCCACTTTAGCTGATCTGAGGTTTTCTGCTCACTAGGCTGTGTTGAGTTGAGAAGAGAAACACCAATTTGCAGGCACTTTAGGGGGGGGGGGTTCGATATGCTGCAAACTCTATATTTTCATTTCCACCTGTCAGAAAAGCAGGTGAAGCGTTCTGTCTTCCTTGCAGGACTACATCCTGTTCTCAGCAGGAAAACCTGACTCGCAGGATTATTGACTTTCAGGGGTCAGTCACCCTGCTCTAAACAAAAAGGGAAACTGTTGGGTGGGAGCTTTTCTCTACAGGTCTGCTACATCTACACAGTTTCTTCTGCTGTGACTTATGACACTATAAGTCTGAAGCGTACCATGCATAATGCAAGCGGTCGAATCACGGCTACAGATACCTGTGTTCTGGTGTGACCACAGTTACCTACAGGTATAAAGAGAACATTTAAGCAGGGTTGAATTAGTAAAAAAAAATAATAATAAAGGAAATTGAAACAGAAAGGCTTGTAACACTAGTTTATTTTAGAGGGAAGAGACAGAAAGATGATAGCTGTTGAACGCAGGATGAATACTGGGGTTCTATAAAAGGACTAACAGCTGGGTATGTATCTAAGCCCGGCCCCGCAGTCTGTGTTTGCACTGCATAGAGCGCACTCGCACTTCCTGGCCACGGGGTAGGTGAAACCCCGTGGACATCGCTCTGTGTATTTCAGCTCGTAGGACCACTCGCCGTTGCAGGTTTTCTGTTCTGGCCAGCTTTCAGTAAGATCGCAGACGGGATCCTACGAGCAGAGCAGAGGGACACATGGAGATAAACACAGTCAGCTCCATTTATTAGTGATTTCATTTAACATCAGGAATCTGACAGAGTTTGACTTTTGCTGGCACTATTTAAGATTATTTGTGGGGATAAAGGTAGCTGTTGACACAGTTAAAAACTCAAAAGTACAAGATTTTAATCTGCAGTAATCTTTACTCACTTTGCAAGCATTTTAATAAATAAACTAATACCTGACTGCAACCTTTTTAAAAAAGGCCACTTTTTAAAGGTCAATTTTACATTTTCATTTTGTTTATATATTTGTACAAAGTTTGTATAAATTTTATGGTCATTGAACATCTGGTTTAACCTTAACCCCCTAAGACCTGAACTCGTTCAGGGGATGCATTTTTTAATTTCTCTTTGCTATTTGGGCTGATTGGGACCTGATCAATGTTAAATGTTTTTTTTTTTTTTACCTGATTTTTATTTCTGAGAAAAATGAGATCCACATATGAGGACATTCTTTTTAAATTTTGACTGAACAGTGGCAGCATAATGTCCTCGTAAGAGGATATCAGGTAGAGCAAAATGCTGTATTTTGGTTTAAACAACCCAAAATGTGATGTCCACATGTGTGGATGCCAGGTCCTAGGAGGTTAAAGCATGTATTATGTAAGGATCTGTCTGAACCTGCGTCACAGTATTTTATTTCTTTTCAGTTTTTTATGGTGTAGTATGTGGAGAGGGAAAACAGGTGGAGGGCCAGGGAATGACCCAGGAGATGGCTTGGGGAGGATCAAACGTACGCCTCCGCAGTAGCCTTTAAGAGGTCTGCTATATAGTTGTAAATGTGATTTAGCTTTAAAGCAAACTTATAGTTAATCTTAGTATAATCTCACTGAACACTATAAAATTATTGTCACCCCCAGCCACTCACGGCAGATGAAAGCCCCTCCCTGAGGCTGGTTCTTGGTTCTGGAGGTTTCGTCTTGTTAAAAGGGAGTTTGTTTGTTTTTTTAAGGGGGAGGGGGGGTGATTAGGGTTTTCTCTGAGCTCAGCCTAACACATCCACGGATAAAAGCAGAATAAACGCACACGTCTCATCAGGGAAAACAAACAAGTGCACAAGTAGTTCGTGTTAGAGGGCACCGGTTTAGAGTCCGAGTGGTTCTTCACCTTCTGGTAGCACTGTCCTTCACAAATGGTGGTGTCCACGAACTCCGTGATGCCGCAGGTGTCCACGGGGAGGCTGATGTTCTTTGGGCGACAGCCGGAGCTGCAGCTTTGCTCCGCCCCCGCCAGCGCCAGCACTGCTGCCATGACAACCAGCTGCATCCTCTGCCGGGTGCAGGACACGCTGCTGCCACAAGAGGGGATCAGGTGTCAAATGAGGCGCTTTGAGACGACGTCAGGAGTTTAGCGTTGATTTAATCGCTGCTGTGTCGTCACACATGATTATATTATGGAGATGTGGATTAACGGCGGTATTTCCTCTACAGAAGAGTGATATGTACACTCCATATACACACACATATAAACTCACTGTGCTGGTGTACATTTACAGGAGTGATGGCTGATTTAAATGGCTGTAAAACAAAACGTATTCTGAAATCAAAAGCGGGAAATGATAGAAAAAAATATTTATTTTGTATTTTTGAGAGTTGAATCCGCTAAAAACTGCATATTTGTGTTCATCTTGTAGACTCCTTTAGATCCTAAAGGAGTGGTTCACTCAAATTAAAGCTACATGTAGATATAGTTATGGCTTCTGTCTTTTCAGATTAAAAGACATCCATCTCTGAAATGTCTGTCTGTCTTCATCTCAAGGTAAAAAGATAAATATTGTAAAAACATGATTAAAAAACATGTATTCTTAATGATGCTGAAAAGATTACGTTTCCAAAGCTCAGCACATTACTGAAAAATAACAGCATGCCTTTCTTCTGGGTGACTCTTTATAAGGAGTATTCCTGACTGCAAACAAATGACATTTAATCTACTAAAATACAGATAAAGCACGCTTAGCTCAAGGTTCAGTGAGTTTTTTCCACTCCTCACACTGATATGTAATTTAAAGCATGTGGGGAGAAAAAAAAAAAGAAAGATAAAATATATTTTTTAAAAGCTTCCAAAGTTTCCAGCTAGCTAATAATAAATTTCCAGTTTGAAAAGCATTTTTTTAAAATGTTGAAGCAATTATAGTGCAAGAAATGTCAAAAACAGAGAGCTTTAAACTTGGAGACCTAAAACTATTATAGATACAAATGAATAACCGCAAAAAATGGTGCACATCGTGTAATAAACTTCTTCCAGTTAACCCCTTTCATTCACATATCTGCTTCTTCAGACTAAACCATCCATCCATCCATCCATCCATCTTCTGCTGCTTATCCGGGGCCGGGTCGTGGGGGCAGCAGCCCAAGCAGAGAAGCCCAGACCTCCCTCTCTCCAGCCACCTCCTCCAGCTCATCTGCACTAAACTTTTAAATTATATCATTTAAACTCAATGATATGTAACATTGCTAATTCTTTTCTCTGTTAAACGTCACTCTTTCTAGAGGAAGAACCCAATCCCCCACATCTATGCCACAACCTCATTCTGTCTTTAGCAGCAGATCTGTGACAACGTGTTCGGCAGCTTTCTCGTCATCTGCGTGAACAGGAAACGTACCTGTAGAGCTCTGCTGGTGCTTTGAACCTCTGCTGAGTGTCCCGTCCCTTCGTTTGCTCTCTAAACACCTGTAACAGCTCCCAAACTGCAGCTGTCTTTATTGCTTAAATAGCACCGCTCACAAATCCGTTTAATCCTATCAGCTTTGGCCGGGGCGATATTTTTCCTACCTGTTTATACTTTACAAGCAAATCCTCGTGTCTTTCCTTCAACGCTGCAGGGACGTCCCATGGCTCTAGTCCTTTCCTCCTACAAACGAGGAGGAGTGGGGCGGTATCTTCAGAAATCTTGTTTAGGTTATGTGAGTGAAAGGCGCAGATGGACACCAGAATTAGAAAAATGAATCTGCCCCCACAGTGAGATGGCAAACATTGATATGAGATGCACTAATTAATTTGTGTGCTCCATCTCCATTACTCCATTGTGTCATTTCTCCTTTTTCCACTGTGTCTACAGCGCTGGCACATATTGTTGTATTTATAGATTTATTAGAGCACCTGCCATGAAAACACGAAAAGACAAACAATTTAGAGATCTGTCAAAAACTTGTTTAAAACTATGATATTTGGTATTTGGTATTTGTTATTTGTCGGGCAAGTAAACAAACTGAATTCATGTTTTTATACCCAAAGTCTGAGGCGGCTCTCCAGACTTCTCTTACATTCAACCAGGAAAAACAACATTTTTTGCTCAGGAGTGGAAATAAACAACTGATTTGATATCTTAATCCAAAAATAAATGTTTTTTTTTTATTTTGTAAAACAGTCAATTTATAAATTCATAGGAAAACTTTTATATATTTTTGATATTAAGTGCTTGAGCACACTGGTGAATCAGTTAACATAACTTATAAGTACTGTTAACTTAGGGCAGCTGTGACACGTGCGTCTTACACTAAACTGGGTGATGGTCTTTAAAATATATTAAACACTGTATGTACAGGCCAATATGTGTGTGTGTGTGTGTGTATATATATATATATATATACATCTCAGAGAAGCCCAGACCTCCCTCTCCCCAGCCACCTCCTCCAGCTCATCCAGGGGAACACCAAGGCGTTCCCAGGCCAGCCCAGAGATATAATCTCTCCAGCGTGTCCTGGGTCTGCCCCGGGGCCTCCTCCCGGTGGGACATGCCCGGAACACCTCACCCAGGAGGCGTCCAGGAGGCATCCTTATCAGATGCCCGAACCACCTTAACTGGCTCCTTTCGATGTGGAGGAGCAGCGGCTCTACTCTGAGCTCCTCCCGGATGGCCGAACTTCTCACCCTATCTCTAAGGGAG
>VURO01027920.1:0-18980 GCA_015108175.1 Pelvicachromis taeniatus
ACACAGAAAACCAACACACTTGTAGTCTCACACACACACACACACACACACACACACACACACACACACACACACACACACACACACACACACACACACACACACACACACACACACACACACTGTATCCCTTGATATTGCACTACTCCTGCCTAAGGCCATGTCTTATGATGTTGAGCCCTAATGATCACACTGAATGAGCTGCTTGAAAGGTTTGCGTACACTGCCTCCCCTGTAAGCTTGGCCTCATCACACACATGCACACACGTGCGCGCACACACACAGGCTGAGACCCAAGACACAAATGTCACATGTCCCACTGCAACCCTGAAGCGTAAAGCAATGCCTCCAAAACACGCTTTTCAGTTCTTCTCCTAATATTCGCTTTTTCTCTTGTTGCCTATTTTCTGAGCACTTGCCCTTTTGTATTTATGCATTTATGTACCGGAAACTCTAATGTAGTTAGGAAGTAGAAGTAACGTTATAGATAATACTTAACCCACCAATAACATCATGCATGATAAACTGCATAACACAGACTTTTCATTTTTTCCCATGTTTAACACGATTTCACTTGATTACTTGATGCTATGTGGTCCTAAAGTCTTACTACATCTGCAAATCTGTTATCACTTAACTGGTAATTAATGACACTGTTGCTGAACAGTGTCACTTTGTTCCACTCTTAGTTTCACAACTGCCGCTTGAATGAGCATGACACGAGTTCGTCATGTCACACTCATGTTATGTATATAACTGCATGAACCTGATAAACTCAAGAAAGTGTCGAAGTGCTTAGTAGTGTGAAGTTGGACCCTGGAGTCTGTCCAAGTGTGGGCCGTTTTAGGAGGCCATGTGTATCTGTGTTCTGAGTGTTTAGACTGAGGTTCCCTCCCTGCTGTGTGTTTAAAGTCAAGCAAACTGTGTTATAAAAGCTTTGATAAATGTGATGGTGTAAATACTCTGTGCGCTGATGTGTATGTTAGCGTGTGTTAACAGAAAAGACAGAGAAAAAGTGAATGCAACTCTTTTCAGATAAGCAAAGGAAGCCGACTGGATTCAGGTGGACTGGAGGCCGGATTTAAATCTATCACTTTGGTTGGAGTGTGGCATGGGTGATTTTATGTCTCTGTGCACATGCTACGCAAGAGGCGGTGAGGGAGGAAGGGACAGTGGGTGGGAAATGTTGGTAAAGGAAACATCTGCCTCTCTTTTCACAGTTCCAGGGATGGAAGGATGTAGGGTTGAGCCACCGGTGTGCCTGTTACGATCATGAAATGTGAGCTCTTGTACTGATTAGCACGGCAAAGTAGAAAGGTCAAATATTTGATGTTGTGCTGTAACTAAACAGTTACAGAAAGCTATTAATGACTGTTGGTGATGTGGTCATTGGGAATGTTTTCATGCTGAGGAAAGAATTAGTAATTAAACCAAGCCACTAATTCTCCCTAGTGGTACTGCATGATGAATAAGAATCTAAAGTGATTAAAACCTTTACACATTACCTTTTATATTTACTTTGACAGAGAACATTAGGTGTGATTGACCTCAACACTGTGCTGGGTAACACCATACAAGGCCACTTAAATCAGGTCAGGCAGGGAGAGCAGCATCAAGAACACAGAACTAGACAGGCAAAGATAAACATTTGTTCTAACAAGCACATTTATCCCCTGATTTACTATGATCAGATAGCAAATATAATTTTGACACAGCTTTGCAAAATCCTAGAAAACTGTTTTGACATTATGTCACAAAGGTATGTTGAGATTGGCACCCCAAAATAGCTATGGCCACTTCCAATAATTATCTTAAAATTCGCTTTAAATTATGTTCAGCTCTGACTTGTAGAGAACTTCTAGCTGAAGCATGGGATAAAATGCCAAGAGAGGAAGGCAGATAGGTAGACGCCTTGAGGCGACTGTTGTTGTGATTTGGCGCTATATAAATAAAATTGAATTAAAATTGAATTGAATAGAGAGACAGATGGCTTCAGGGTCGGGGTGGGATTACATCAGGGATTGACTCAAGATCACTTCTTGTTTCCAGTGATGATGGACAGGTTGACTGAGAAGGATTCCCGTGGACGATAACATTGTGACTTGCAGTGAGAGTAGGGTGAAGGTGTAAGAAAGGCTGGAGGGGTGGAGGTGTGTGCTGGAGAGAAGAGGAATGAAAGCTAGTAGAAGCAACAGAATCTGTGGGAGAGAGAGGAAGGTGCAAAGATGAATATACATTATGTATGTAGTGCTGGGGGGGTTATGACTGATGGTAGTATTAAGAAGCTAAGTGTAAGTGAAGGTTTACAAGATGGTAGTAAGACCTACTATGATATATGGTGTGGAGATGGTAGTGCTGCCAAAAAAAACAAGAGGCAAAGGTGGAGGTGGCAGAGCTGAAGATTCTTAGATTTTTGCAGGGAGTGACCAGGATGGATGGCTAGGATTAGAAATGAGTTCATCAGAAAGACAACTCAGATTAAGCGATTTGGAGACAAAGTAACAAAGCCAAGGTTAAGATGGTTTAAAGATCTCAGAAGCCAGACAGTAAATGTATTGGACAAAGGATGTTGACAGGAGGAGAAGAATAAGATCATAGAGAAAATTGTGTGATTGGAGTGACAGAAGAGGATGCTAGGGATAGGGATATGGAAGCAAATGATCTGCTGTGGTGTCCCCTGAAGATCACAGCCTAAAGAAGAAGAAGTTCAGTGTTGGCTTCTGTGGCAGCATTATCAGCTATTAACATTGCATTTCTGCTTTGACTACTAAGGGTTACTGGTTCAGGTCAAGCTCAAGTAATGCACCAGCATGCTGCTCTTTTAGTTTGAGCCCTAATTCCAAACTGAGGCGTGAGGGTGCCGAGGACTATGTTTGGTAAAATGTCAAGCCAAAGCCAAAAGCTGGCCTTATTTTACTTCACGGATGTAGAGAAACATCTTCACTCATTGTACCTTCCCCCTCCACTGAGATTTTTACTGAGGTGCAAGATAGAGGCTACTAAGTGTGCAAGGTCATATCATAAGTGTGTGTGCAACAGAGAGGCTCCAGAGAGTTAAGATGAAGGAAACTAGACATACCTCATACCTGCTCAGTTATGAAATTTCTTTCCAGCTCTAATCTTGTTGGGGCAGAGCTTCCAAATCATTCAAGACAGACCTGCTCTAACTTTCCTCAACTGTAGCTCAGTACTGTCACATCCTAAAACACAGTTATTTAGCTTTGTAAATAAATGAAAGCCAAGACCTGCTCATCACTTCATGTATATTAGCAGATTAGATGTAAGTAAAAGACAGACAGTAAACGTAAAAGTAACCAACATCCAAAAATAGAACTTCCTTAATAACCTAAAGAAGGTATTCACAGGGAAGGATAATATAGCCTTTAGCTGATTGATGCTAACCAAATAAAAAATTATATATATTTTGTGACTGACTATAGCTTCCTTGCCTGTAAATTGTCAACACTAGTGTGAGAAAATGAACTTTGACTGGAGAGCATTACATTTTACAGCGCACACCTACACAAGAGGGGATTGCAGCCCTAAATAGGCCTTCCAATTTCATTCCTCGTGTCTCCAGACATATTAATCTGCCAGCTTTTTAAAAAAAATCTCGTCAAAAGAATCCAACAATCAGACATTTTATTATATCTGTTTAAATGTACTTGCACAGTCATTCTAGCACTGTATATATTTAGTTACCCTGCTTGACTTGAATAAGTTTTTTTTCTTAGAGGAACTGGAAATGAATACGTTTTGGTCTTAAAACATGTTCTTGTTTGTGCTTTGTGGATGTAAATGCTATGCATGGGTTCGTGTGCAAAGCTCTGCTGTTAAAGCTCAGCTGGTGCAATGATCAAACTTGAGAAAGCACGATTTGCTTTATTCTCACACTGTTTGGACGCTACATTTTTGCAACATTTCCTGAAAGCCGAGTACTGCTACAGTCAGTGTCAGTGCTTATGTTGGCTGTGGACGTGCCGTTCAAAACATCAAATGCTCGTCAGAAGTTCAGAGTTTCTGTTTTCTTTTAGGAATGCCAGGCTTTCCATTCCAGCACTTTCTTCCCCAGGGTGGGAGGATAAAGCTGGTTTACTCTTATTTGGTCATTTATCCCATCCTGTTGTAAACAGCTGTGGAGGGCACTCTGGGTTTTATGCATGTGTATATGTATAAAACCACTTAAAAACTTTGAAACTCACCCATATTCACATTCATAGTATCGCGCTGTGAACTCCCACCACATCCCACAGTAGGAGTATTTGAGATGCTGGTGTCCATGTATTTGTTCCTTTGGCTGCAATATCTGTTTTGTTGGTTGAAATATTTGGTTCAGCGGTTTTTAGACTTCTCCTGTAAATTGTTTGTACATTATGCAGTGATTGCCATGGAGATGTTTGTTGTAAACTAAACATTAAAACTAAAACTAAACTAAACAGGCTTGAGCTGGTAACTTTTCTAATATAGGATCAAAGACCGAACCTATTCTTCATACGATAGTTATATCAAGCTGTATGCAGGAATGAAGGTTTGAGCGTTGATGCATTCTCGGGTACTGAACCTTGAGTTTAAAGTGCTATATGAATGTGTATGCGACTGAGTCATGTAGCAGAAAGTGCTTTGTGTGCTCAAAGTGAGTAGAAAAGCAGTGTATAAGTACTGATCTATTTACCATAAAATGTTGATTTGTTTGTGTAAATGTTTCTTCTTTATTATCGCATCAATGCATTTCCAGTAAATCAATTAGTTACTCTTTATTTTGTAATCTGGAACTGGGAAGTTTTATTAGACTTTCTCGTTGCTCTTTTCTACTTTGGCTCCTTGCACTCCCTTTCCTCCCACATATTGAACTGTTGGCATCTTTTTTTTTCCCTCCACGTAACCCCAACATACACATGTATTCACACACACTCACGCACACATGCGCTCCATCTTCTCCTCTCACTATGCTAGCACACGGCTGAGGTTCTAAGTAAACATGAACTAAAAGGTTAACTCACTTTGTTCCTGCTCCCTTTGCCTTATTAAGTTATTGGATGAGCTGCTGGCAGATTGCGCTTGTCATACATAGCATTTGGTTTGTTTTATTTCAAAGGTCAGAGTTTTTGTGTGTAAGCTAGTTTCTATATTAGACCCGGGATGTTAGATGCTAGATTTTATTAGATATTAGATAAATACACCGTGTGTATGTGAGCAAATACATCGCGTGTATACGCAGTTTTTCTGACGTTTCTCCTCTGCGTGTTTGTAGGGTTGCCAAAGCAATGAAACTGGCCTTGTATGAGACTCCCACGGGCTGGAGATACTTCGGGAACCTGATGGATTCTGGGCGTTGCTCCGTCTGTGGGGAGGAAAGCTTTGGAACAGGTATGATCCAGCATATTCACTCACTATCCAAACTGAAAAAAAAAATAAAACTAACTGCCCTCATAAAGACAGTTTTGAAATTGCTGAATGTAATGAGTACAGATCTGTAAAGAATGCAAATGCAAGGCGGGATCAGCCGGTGAGATTGTGAAAAGAGGCTCGCTCATTCAAATCCCCGGACTGTCGTTGAAAATGTGAGTGGGAGTATGAGCATCCTTCCCCCTCAGCAACAACTGGTGCCTGCAAACAAAGCTGTCACTAGAGGACTGCAGTGGCCAGCTGCTGTTGTTGCTAAATGTGCAGCTACTATTATAGTCTATGCTTTGCCAAAAAATGAAAATCCAGATTAACATGGTACAACACCATGTTATCACCATGCATTTTTACATTTCTAAGCAAGTCAAGTCAATTAATGTTTTTATAATGTTGGGGTTTGTTTAAAAGCTTTATGGTTATCTGGTTTCTAATATTTCTTGCTCTATATTGTTTTGTTTGTAAGTGTTATTTTTATTTTGTAAGACAATATTTTTATTTTTTGGCATTTTGGACTTGAAGCTTTGTACTTTTTTGTAACTGGAAGTGACCGTATTTGGATCATAGAGTATTGCTGGAGAGTAACATTACAGTTTCTGTGTCTCCAACTCTGCTAAGGTCTGCTTTGCTCAGTGTGATGTAAATTTTGTTATAAGATTGTAAGCCCAAGGACATCTACATGCCTGCCAATTTTTTTGAACTTCCCTGAAAAAATACTGCACCCCTGCATGTGGGCCGTTCTGAAGAACTTCAGGAGGCCACCAAACATATGACTTGTCCACATCCACAACAGAGTCTAATCCCAGCTTTCCCTGTTAACAGACTAATTATTGCCAGCAAAACACCATCTGACTTAAAAACAAGATTGTAATACAAACTTCATTCAACCTATCACAGAGATTCATACGAGCAACATGTCTAACATGCTCATGCTAACGGATACACTCGGCATCGGGGAATTTAAGGTTCAGTAGTTTGCTCAAGGATACTTTGACATACTTCGAAGTATTCGATCTACTAACCTTCCGATTGGTAGATGACCAACTCCCCCTCCTGACCTGTAACTACCCCAGTAGCTGAAGAGTTGATCCCTTAGCTTCCCAGCAAACATAGTTGAAAGCCATAGAGGATCTCTCTGGTCAAAACTGATCAGGGTACGACATCAAAAACTGAACCACAGACAGATGCATGGTGACGCTGTTTCCATGTAGTTAAAAGTTGTGTGTTACAAAGTTAGAAACATAGAGCAAATTATTGTAAAGACAAAATTAAATACATTTGTCTTTGTTTTTTTTTAAACAATAACATCTAATATGGCTTGCAAATGGTTTATTAAGTGTTCCTGTATATTAGTATATCACTGTAACAACTTCAAGCTATTTACGGTTTTGCACATTTAAATTAAATTAAATTTGTTGCTTGGTGAATTTAACACATCGGACTCTTAGAGTTGTTTCCTCTTTGTTCACTGTATCACTATCAAAAACTCGCTGGGATGTCTTTAATGGCAACTACAAGACAAAACACTGCCAATCTGTCACCTCTAAGAATAGTCGATCTATTTGTATAAGAGCTGGAATAACATAGTCTAATAACTCTTGGTAAAAAACGTGATTTATAATGTGAAATATACATTTTCATCCGCCCTCAAGTTGTCACTGTATTTTTTATTTTTTGCTAGTTATAAACATGTTTATTTCTGCTAAAATGTTTGATCTTTTTATGGTTCTTATTGTCTTGGAGCAACTGTAACCACATTATTTCCTTAGGGGTCAATAAAGTATTCTGATTCTGATTTTAACGTGGGCATCTGTAGGACTGAAGCACCCAAGAGGACATTACAGGAACTGCAGTTTTTGCCACTGCGTTGGTGTCATTTTTTTCACTCCCTGAGGGTCCTGCTTGGTTCATTCTTTCCAGATCTTTAGTAACTAGCATGCTGTGTGTAATAATATAGATGAGTGATGAGACTGCTTAAAAGGAAACAAACAAAAAAAGAACATTCAAGTATTTATGAAATCAGTATTTTCCTTTAAAGGTGAAAACCTCTCACTATTTCACTATTCCGTTCTCTTCCAGTCTATTCAAGGTCTACCTTTATAAGCATTGCATCCTGCTAGCTCATAGCTCCATTCAGAGTCAACTAATAGATGAGAGGGCTGTGACCCTGACTGCATGTGTAAATAATCCCCATTCTTCTGCTATAAAAGGAGACAGGGGCTCCCTCAATCACGGCAACAAACCGACACTCCTCCACTGGTAGCGTTTTGTGAATACTAATGCAGACAAGCACTTACGCCAGAAAGTATAAACTATTCATAAGAATACAGACATGTACACGTTTGCATTTAGATGTGTGTCCATCTTGTTACAGTCGGAACTTCACCCAATGTTTAGTCGTTGTTTTCTAATTCCTTGTGACTTCCTCTGCTTCTTTTTCTTTCAACCACTCAAACCTTTGTATTCACTAGAGAGGATACATTTAACATCTTATAACTTAAAGTAAAAAGAAACATGCCAGTGGGTGTGAACAGAGGAGAAAGGACCCTTGATTGTTGCAAACGGAGAAGAGGATGGCGAGCGAATCCAAATATGAGAAGTATCGACAAGGAGGAGAGAAAGGGAAGGAGCTGAGGCTCACAGAGGACTATGGGAGTTTACTCGTTGTCTATCCATGTAAGGCAAAAAAGCTCAGAGGGAGCCCTGGATAGTAAATCATCAGAGCTGCACACCGCTCTTGCTCTCTCTAAGACACACAGCAAGAACAGTGTTAATTTACAGAGCTGTGTCAAACTTTTGCGGGTTTTATTGGTATCACTTTGAAAACAAAGTCACATCAGGTTAAGCTTTGTTGACATAGATATTAGATGTTTTTTTATTAGGTGTCAATCTCCACCACCTTTTCTGTTAAGATGAATGACAAAGACACAGAGAATGAGGCAGGGACCTGACAATAACAACTGCCAGTTTCCTAATGTATACTTCTAGTGCCTGACATAAAGTTTTGGGTTCTTATTTTTAGTGTAGATGTTGAGAGGACTAGTAAAACAGGGACAGTAATGCTTTCTGGCTTTTATTTTCTTTCTGATTTATAAAATATATATAAATGCAGCTTAAAATAACAGCTCACTTTCCATTTAAAGCTCAAGCAGGGGAACTTTTCTCACACATGCTTAACCTCGACACATACCTTTACAGTGCAGCTGTCTCTGAGAACAGAGCGAAAGCTCCCCAGTGAAGGAGACTGTGGGTGCGCGATGTGCTCCTCTGTTTGAGGTTATGTTTGCTCTGGGCGGGCAGGAAAGATTGTTTGTGTTGCAACGTTTCCGACAGCCAGCATCCCGAGGCAACTGCTGTGAATTGGATCAGCGAATTAACTCAGTTGATTGTTGTAGAATAACATTAACCCACCATTATACATTTACTTTAATAATTGGTCAATATGATAAATCTTCCCTTTAGTTAAATTGCAGAAGAAAATATTGTTTCCTTTCTTTGATAATGTAACAGTTCATCATTTTTAATTTATCGTTATTGTAACAAGATGCACATAAAAAATGAGAAGCTAGATGAAACAGCTAGCTTAACTCCAAACTAACATGTTTTTCCTACCATGGTACCGTATATCTGGATTTACTGGAAGTGATGTGTCAGGTAATGGCACTTATGTAGGGCTTTTCTACTGAATTTGAGCACTAAAAGCGCTTTCTACTGCAAGGCTCATTCACCTATTCACATACCCCTATTAATATAGCACTTTTATCTATGCCTTAAAATTGAGATTCAGCATTTTGCCCAAAGATCATTTGAAACGTGTACTGGAGGAGCTGGGGATAAATAACCAAGATCTTATATAGACCCAAGCCAATTGCTTATTTTTGTTTCTAGTTTTTGTGTTACACTGAGCTAAAGGGCTAATCAAAATTTCCAAAAATAAAATAATCCAAAATTTTTTCAATGTCTTACATGAGGCCAAAGTTAATTTAGCTCCACAGCTGCTGATTTTATGGAAGTTTGGTCCCAATAACTAAGAGAAGTTTACAAAGAGATGTTGAATTTTGCATGGTTTCCCTGTCTTCCAGGTTCGGACCACATTCGTGAGAAGGACGGTTTGTGGTCCGTGTTGGTGTGGTTGTCCATTATGGCAGCCAAGAAACAAGGTGTCGAGCAGATTGTCAGAGAACACTGGGCCAGGTTTGGGCGTAACTACTTCTGCAGGTAACCAGCTAAGCAATCAAAACATTGTGTATCTATTGAGGTTTCTCATGTGACGTCATGTGCACATTGCTTGAGATTCATCCGCCATATTATGGTGCGATTCAACCACTCGTTGCTAGTGAAAAATGTTTATTCCCCAAGTAGTTAATAGTGACTCCTGCTGGCTGATGTGGTATTGTTGTCAATGCAATAACTTCAAAAGGAGACGATGTATCATTTTCAAAATTCTACCACGCAAATACATGCATGTACTTAAACTCTGGGATAAGTTTGAATCTCAGTGACCTCGACCTTAAGAGGTCAGAGGTCAGTTTTTCTGAAAATGTTGTGAATGCAATTTCTCAAGAATGAAGTCACCTAGGATTTTGAAATTGATAACAAATGTGCATCTACTAGAAGGCTAAGGGGCAGCACTGGTAGCCACAAGCATTTTAATGTTTGGTTTTGAATTCTCGTAAACTACTAGCCAAGCAGTAGTAAAACTTGACAAAGTGTGACACAAACCAGAAATAGAGACGATTTGCCTTCAAAGTAAAAGTTCTTCCTCAGTGATGCAACTTGCATTTTTCAAATTTTACTTTGAAAGTTAATGGTTCCCGTTCCTTTACAGTTTCACAACAGCTCAAAAAGTAGCTGGATGGTGTTTGTAGGCAAGCCTGTAACTTCCATTCAGACTACGGACAGCCCACAATGAGTGGTTGTTAGATGGTGACCGATTGGCCTCTAAGCCGGTGTGACTGAAGCCTCATTCATTTAGTCCTACATCGTCACCGTGATTGTCACACATCCAAAATAGCTGACAAGCTAATGTCGCCTGGTTACCTCAAATCTTTTCTCACTTTTTTACTATTTTTCGTCAGAACCTTCATCATGATTGTGTGAATACATGCTGACTAACTTCTCTTCACCTCGTCTTAGTCCCTCCTAACCCCACATATGCCTCGCAGGCCTTCACCTTAATCCACCCCCCTCCCTCCAGTCCTTCTCACTCGTTCTTATTTTAACTTCTCCCCTGTGAGAGACACAGATAGCTGCCACAGTCAGCCTTCTCACTGATAGCTACAGCAGTTTTATGTTCCCACAAAGAGCTTCTCTAAACTGATGCTCATTTCCCACAACACATACATAAGTCCCCAGAATTTCTAGTAGCTTTTTCAATAACATAAGTAGCATGATGAGGCATTAGAAAACTGAATGTACCTAACATAAGTGAACTCTCCCTTTTCTGCTTTCGTGACCTTATTCAGTCTTGTGTGTGTTCATGATTCTTGTGTTCATCTTATCATTGTTAGGTTTGACTATGAAGGTCTGGACCCACGTGCATCCTTTTACCTAATGAGAGATCTGGAGGCAGTAATCTCAGACAAAGCATTCACCAGCCAGAAGTTTGCTGTAGGGGACCACATGTACAGCGTGGAGAAGGCTGACAACTTTGAGTACATCGACCCCGTGGATGGAACAGTGGCTCGAAACCAGGTCAGTGTAATGAAGGCTGTAACAGCAGGATGTTGCATGACAGAGCTATTGTTTGGCAATTCACACTACAGCCCAAAGAAGTCCAAAAGGGAATATTCCTAATTGCCCCTTGGGGATAAATAAAGTCTTCTGATTCTGATTCTGATATACAGCCCACCATGGGAAACACTAGGTGTGTACTCTGGAGCAGCTCCTGATTTCTATCGTCCAGCTGCAGCACAAAGGTCAGCTGCCAGCATAAGCACCCTGAAAAAGAAAAAAAAGAAACATTACCCAAACAAATTAAACGGCAGCTTCCGTTCAGCTCCCACAGTGCCACACCGTACCATATAAGGTTAATTACACACCAGGAGGGAATCTCAAGACCAATTTATAAATTGCACATGAGGAAAAAAGCAATTTCTTCAAAAGATTTCCCAAATATGGGATGAATAAAGTGTTTCTCATCTTATCATGACCCACCAAATCCATGTAGTGCAAAACTTAACATGGTGACACCGAAGTGCAGACTCGCAGGCAAGGCTGAACTTAACGAAGTTTGGTAGAGACACAGGACGAGAGACTGTCAAAATAAAACAGGAAGCACAAGAAACACATAAAAAGGCGCAGACTGACAACCACAGGGAACAGAGAGAGGGCGAGAGAGCAAGGGGCGAGAGACACACACAGAGAAACGACTGGGAAAACAGGCAAATAAACTATGAGACTGGCAGGCAAACAAACATGATTTCAAGACTGACTTAAGTGGGAGACGCTGAGGGAAGGACACAGAGACAAGACAAGGAACTAAAAGGAACCACATAACAAACAAGACAACCTAAACTAGAAATACAGAAAAACTCAAGAGTGGGAGAAAACGAAACTAGGAAGCATAAGTCACACCTCTTCCCTGTCCCGACTCACTTGTAAACCAGTTAGTGTTCAACTGACACTTAAGCTGTAATGAGACAGATCAGTAGATCCTTTTGTACACTATTGCAAAAAAAGATTGCTTTAAATTGTTCCCACTTAGGCTACAGTTACTCTTATATGTTGTGTTTTCTGTCTTTCAATATAAAACTGGATAGCTGGGTGCCATTACTGTCCTATTTGCTTTACTTATGTCTTGAACCTGCTGTTTCAGTTGTTTTGTAAGTGTTTTAGTAAAGTACTTGGCCACCATGTGCTACTAGGAGAGCTTCTTTGTTCCTCTATGAAACCTACCTGAGGGTTCAAACATCAGTCTTCTAGAAGGTTTGCTCCCCACAAGATGTGCCCTGTGTAGCACATCAGTCCAAAATAGGTTTTGGACTGATTTGGTGACCGTGAAGACCACCAAAAGCACTGAGTTCAAACCATTGTGGAACCCTCATGCTCTGTGAGCGGTGTTGGGCTCATTACTCAAAAAAAGTAACGTATTACTCGTAACACAGCACGTTACTTAATTACATGCTGGAGAAAGTGCTTCATGACACTACTATTTACATCACAAGTGTTGGATTCTTTACTGGCTTGGTGTCAGCATGCTGTCTGTGCAGATGCTTGCAAAGAGCAGAAGTTGTGTAGAATGTAGCATAATACAGTTGTTTCTGTCATGGACTCAAATTAGATTAAAAACAACCAGGACAACTCTGAAATCATTTATTGGTTCCAGTCTCCAGACTGGTTACCTTAAACTGAGATTGACAATAAGATGACCACTCAAAAACCGAAAACCTGTTTGTTCAACCCAACATCAAATTGCATTGCATTTGAAATTGTGACTGAAAAGCTGCTTCACATCAGGTCACACACTCTCTCTTCCCCTTCTTCATATACATGTACACAGCCTGGTGTAAGCCAGACCACCCACTAAGCTTCACTGCTGTCTGATCAGCAAGGCTCCATGTTTGGACATGACAGTCTATCTTCCTTTTGAAATTATAAACACATGCATAGACGCACGTAACATGCAGCACGTATCACTACAAACACCGATAACTCGCTAGGTTAATATAAACTTCCTTCCTCTTCGTGCCTGTGATTTTCACCCAGCTGACTTTTCTGTCCTGCCCAGACATTTGTGGAAACTTATTCCCTGGCGTCAACACTTCTTAGCTTCTGCCCCACCTAATGCTACACACACACACACACACACACATTGTGCATTTTGGTGTGTACATCCGTCCAGTTGTCCATGAGTGTAAGCGTGAACACATGCGTACCCTTCCACTGCCGATCCTTGTTCGCACTTGTGTTTTCCACTCTGACCACCGGCTTCACCTTGTATATCTTAACACCGTCAAGGAGTCTTTTGTTATCCTGCTGTGACTATTCCACTGTGTCACCATGGATACAGCAGGCCAAGCTTTTTAGTCAGTCACCCCAAAATACTGATAAATCCTCAGCATCCCAGTCGCCCCAGTGAATGTTATTACAGCACACATTCCTCCCAGGACAGAATTATATCAGCTGTCGTCTCACTTTGCAGTCTCTCCATTGCAAGTGTGTTTGAAGGGGGAAGAGCTGGCACACGGGAGACGCAAACACACTCAAACACAATACACAAACACACAAGACAAAGCTTGGGGGATTTACACAGCAGTGGCATGGCGGCCTTTTGTAGCTGGCTACTGAATACATTCCACATCGTCTGCATATCAGATGATGGAACAGTTTGTGCACTAATTGTAGATACTGCCTTTTGGATATTTTGCTATTATGCAAAATATGTTTAGTAAAATATATCTACCAACGATTAGAAGCAAAGGTTTCTATTAAACTAGTGAGAAACTTGTCTTCTTTATGTTGGTGGTGATTTTTTTTATTATCTGTGACTGGATTTTATAAAATTTTGCTTTAGGTTCTACCTAATGACTAAATGATAAAGAGGGCAGCTCATTAAAAGAATACATTTGATTGTATCTTTAGCTAAGGCTGGCTGTGGCTGTATTTCTTAAGATAACTATAGAATTAGAATTATAGAATTATAGAGTGTGGAAAGCAGGGCTGTAGTAACAAGCCTTGTCTTTGTATTATTATTTTAGCTTTATTTTATTTTACTTATTTTATTTTATTTTATTTTTAGGAACTAGACTTTAGTGCTTTTTTAAAAAGTGGTTTTGTGCAATAAATGTTTTTTGTTTTCATGCTTTGTCTTGAAAAACTGTTTTTTTTCCCCCATTTGCTTAGTGAAATCTATTGAAAAATGCCAACGATAACACAGTTTGATAAGCATAAAATGGCAATTTTGCACTAACAAGGTGATTCTTAAAGAACTATTGGAAACTTGACATATAACTCGCCACGGTGTGCTGTAAAGCCAGGCCATGTCCTTAAAATAAATCTGAAGAAACTAGATAAATGGAGGACAAAAGAACTGCCAGGTGTGAAAAATATCTGAAAATCATGTCCTTAAGAAATAGGCAGAAATGCTGAACTGAGAGGTGCATCTGATCCTTCAGCTGATGCATCTACTGTTCACTGAAGCCTCATTAGAAATGGTCTCAGTGGAAGGATGGCTGGGAAGAAGCCATCCTTAAAGAAGGGAAACAGGGAGAAAAGACTGAGATAAATTATACGAGAATTGGGCTGAAAAATAGTGGAAAGAGGTCTTGCCTCCACAGTGATGGATGCAAATTTGAAATTTTTGGTTCAAACTGTTGTCAGTACAGATCAGAGAGATAAGAGGTCAACAGTGAGTGTCTATACCCACCTGTAAAACATGGTGGACGCTCTGCCATGGTTTTCGGGCTGTAATTCCGTGAGTGGTATTGAGGATCTTGTCGAAACTGATGGGATTATGAATGCAGAAAAGTACTATAAGATTCTGATTTACTATGTAATGCCAGCAAGTAAGCGTCAGTTTGGCAACAGCTTGACATTTCTTCACTGATCTCAAAGACACTGCCTATGCAAGATAGAAAAACATATAGTGGAACACCGTCAGTCATGGATTGGCCTCCTCAGAGCCTGGACCTCAACAATACTAAAGCAGTGCATCTTGACAAAAAACAGAACAAAAGGCAGCCAACATCAAAATAAGAGTGCTGAATGTCCCTCAAGAAAGCTAGGGAACCATCCCTGAAGACTACTTATAGAAATTACAACTTTGCCTAATTGAGTTCAGTCTGTGTTCACTATTATTTTTCCTGTATTACAGCCCATACAGCACTGAAAATGTGCTATTGTATGCTGATTTATTGCATAATAACTGACAACATGATATCCTAACATCATGGCACTGTTTCCATAACTACAGTAGACATATGTGGCTAAGGTATATAAAAAAAACCCTGATGTGTTTATAAGAAGCAGTTGATTACAATGGTGAGTGCTGACTCATGTAGATATTCTCTGCTGCAGCTCATTTCATGTGTGAAATCAAAATGCGAATAAAGAGCCATGAGTTGTTTCCACCACCTGTGTGAGCAGAACTATATTGTGCTCTGTCTACATGCACACGGCTCATCTTAACTTTCTTTCCCCACATTTCCACACCAACTTTAGTCCATGAATAATTCCACACAGTTTTAGAGCAACAGCAGTTGGCATGGATGTTGGCAGGCGGGAGGGAGGGAGGCTCAGACAAAGACATCTCCAATATCTCTAAGCACCTTTCGGCAGCTAGATGAACAAATGGATTGATAGATGAATAAAAACGAACACACATACACGACACACATGAGTTATGGCTGGTATGTGCTCCACTCGGGGCCTCTGAACTCTGCATTGGCAAGTGTTTTTAACAGGCATTAGTCAGCCTTCTGATAACTGCCACTCTATTGTTAGAGATGAGTTGACAGACTCACAGATAGAGAGACAGACAGCTGGACGCACGGACGTCTCTCATTATCGCTGTCTTTCTTCACCTGGACTCTGGCATGTTATCCTTCATTCCCAGAGTGGTCCAGATATTTCCATTTAGTACTGTGTTCAGTAAACAATAATGCTGAGCCACAGTTAACTAATAGGCTCACAGCCATTTGTCTGAGACAGGCTGCTTTGGAACTGGGACAGTGCATCCACTTGACTTTTACTACTATACAAAACTCTTGTTTACTACAGTTGCAATAACATTTGTCAGTATCGAGACATCTAGTACAGCTTAACGCCTGAGGTGGGGATACTTTGACAATACAGTTTGGAGTCCTGTTTTTTCTCATAACATGTTGCTGTCCTCTCCCTTGAACTCGTACTCTAATCGAATAATGAAGGAGAGACTGTGGAATTCAGGACAGATAAGCGCTATTACAGACGCATTAGTCGAAAAGTTTCTTCCTTACGTCAGTCAGCAGGAGATATATTTGCTTGGTCCCAATGCAGTGACATCCTGGGGTTAAGTTTGAAGAGTCACACACAGAGTTCAGTTATGAACCGAAGTGAGAATGTTATCTGCTGTCAAAGTCCTAAAGAGACACTAAACAGAAGTGTCATCCTTGAAACTGATTTAGGGCTGGAGATCCTTGGAAAGTGCAGCTGTAGTTATAACCATATGCAACTTTATAGCCAACATCATGAGGAATGTGAGTGCGCTCCATGCATCGAGAGTACAGTTTGAATCGTGCTCCAACAAAACATGCAGTAACAGTGACATCTAGTGGATGTTTGCCTTTACTGCATCACTAATTACAGGCTTGATTATTTTTACACAGGTCTCATGTTACAAGATTTGTACTTTTGTGGGCTGTAAAGTCAAATTAAATTTGTGCAAATGATTTTTATTCCATTTCCACTCAAATACATGAATATTTAGTTGTCTTTTACGTTTGGTGATTTACTTGTCATACCGTTTTTTTAATAATAATAATTTTTAATATTTAAAAGAGAATAGTCAGTTATTGAAGCAGTAGACAAAAGTCAGTTGATAAAAATTTTTTAAAATGGTTTCTTTGTTTCCAGGGTTTGAGGATTATCTTTAATGATGCGTCCCGCCTGGTGTTTCGAATGAGCGGGAGCGGTGGAGGGATGGGGACCACCATCCGCATTTATGCTGAGAGTTTTGAGAGAGACCCTGAGAGACACAACAGAGAGACACAGGTACGCAGATGGGTTTGATGGTGTTTCTGTACCTTCTTTTCGTGACATTTGTGCTCATATCAATTACTTCTCACCTTTCAGTGGAACAATCCCGTCCTAAATCCCTTCATGAATGACATCTAACCAAGGTTGAACGTTTGAACCTCTTTGTCGGGCTCTGGGGCCTTTCTGTGTTTTAGTTTCTCTCTTGGGTCCAAAAAGGTGCATGTGAGGTTAACTCGCGATTCTAAATTGTCCAGAGGCATGGATGAGAGAGCGTGTGGTTGTCTGTCTTTCTGTATTTCCCCTGAGATGGACTGTGACTAGCCCTGGGTGTACCCACCTCTTTCCCCGTGACAGATGGGTTAGGCTCCACTCCCATCACAACGCAAAGAAAATAGATGACTGGATAGAAGTACTATCCTTATTTTGACTATAGTGTGTTCATTTGTTCAGTATTTGCACATTTTTCCAAGATTTAAAAAAAAAAAGATTATTATGTCATCTTTAGCCAGTTTTACCACCACATAAAAAGCTTTGTTGGCACACAGTAGCACAAATGATGCTTTATGATGAGCATTTTCAACATATTAAATACATGATATGTATCTGTGTGAAACATAGACGATATTCTATTGTTTGAATGTTTGGAACCTCTATTTTTTATATATATTATATATTATATATATATAATTTTTATACACCTAATTTAAACTACTATTTAAGTCTGTGATTTAGCATACATAAAATTAAATAAAGTCCAAACTTATGCATATAAGTAAGTAAGCATAACAAAATAGATTTAATAGGCAAGGCAAGGCAAGGTAAGTTTATTTATATAGCACAATTCAACAGCGAGGTGATTCAAAGTGCTTGATTAAAATATATAGATTAAATATATGCACAAGATGAATGGAGTAATCTACAGTCATCATTGGTAAAGAGTTAAAATAACCAAAAAACAAATTCCACTTTTGGGAGAAAAAAATAGAGGCTGTGAAATTAATCTCTTTTCCAGTTGACATCATGTCTTTGAGCCACAAAGACATGGATGCGGGAATTTCCAGGAGGAGGAGGAGGAGGACGTCTCTCTAACAGGGATGTAAAGGAAATATTTGTATTGCAGAGAGGAGAAAGTGAAAGCCCGGAAATAGGAATGAACAGAGTCCATATTTATCTGGGTCCCTTAAACCTTCAACATAATTATGAAGCAGTCGGTCCAAAACTTGTGACGTTTATAGCTGAAATAAAACATATGGCTCGGATTGCAAGAGGAAGGAGGACGAATTGGTTCGTTATGTTGGAATTCGTTATTTTGATGTTAAGAAACAACCGGCGCTAGGTTTAATACCTAGTGCTGGGTCTACCATTGATCTGTCAGCCTGATTACAAGCTCCTCGTGTTCTCTTCATTCTCTCGTTTACTTGCCTGAGCCCAAGTAAACGAGAGAATGGCAGTTTTGTTTTTGAGTATTCTTGGCCGCGTATCTTTTGATTGAATCTAAAGGCCAGAAGGTTTCGTCACTTGTTGTCTTGAGCTAACTTCTTCAGACAATAATTGATGAAGTGTGGTTAAATTTTGATCTGAGGTTTATATCAGGCTGAGCAGTTAAAAAAAGAAAAAAGGATACGGCCTGGACTGTGGTCATGTCGCGATCATGTATTATAACTTTCATTCAAACTGTTAAAGCTGACTAACCTGTAGACTTTGGATTGATTAGCAATGAAAGCTTGTTGTGCAGCTACGAATGTTTGGGCTAGGTAGTGTACTTTAAACATTCCCGGGAGTTATAAAGCTGCCTTTGCAATGGCTTGACATAGCTGTGTGTGTGTGTGTGTGTGTGTGTGTGTGTGTGTGTGTGTGTGTGTGTGTGTGTGTGTTGTAACAGAAGTTGGATGTTAACTCGCACA
>VURO01027924.1:0-37859 GCA_015108175.1 Pelvicachromis taeniatus
GAGCAACATTACTCACTAGACCTGTTACTTTCATTGCCAATTTGCCCTGGGCAGGAACAATAAGTGTGCTTTTTATTCGAAACAGCTGGATGTTGTGAGTATAAACACACAGAAACAACACAAAAACAACACACAAAATAAACCAAGTCTTCAAGCAAAAAAACCAACAAAGAGTTGGGAGTCACGGGAATGTTTAAGTGTGAAAGAAAGCCTAGTTTTATTTATTCAACTATTTTTTTTCTGTGAAGTTATCACTACAAATATCTTTTCCTAATGCTTGTTTGCACAAAAATATCAACTCTAGCTACTGTATGGAGCAATTTTATGTAGGTGTTATTGCACTGGAATTTTAAGGTTTACAAAGTAAAGTAACTTCATGTAAGTCCACTGAGCTGATAAACTCAAGTTTGAATGAATATGCTTAGTGTTTATAAAAAAAAAGCTGAACATTTCAAATTCTTTCTTTTTTTTTGTTACAAGATTAACAATATTTAGAGGACTTGAAGCATCAAGAATGATTTTGTTAATGTAATACTTCTGAAAATAGTGAACATGTAAGTGTTTTTCTTCAGGCTCTCTGTATTGTTACACGATACACATCTGTGTCACTCTACATGCAGAGAGATTCAAAAATAACAAGCTAAAATGGCACGACAGTTCCCAAAGCCTGCCAGGAATAACATGACATTTGACCCTAAAGTATCAGCTTAAAGGAATAGATCAGAGAAATATAAACTGCATGAATCTTAGAAAAAACAAACAAACATGCACATCAGTGTGAGTCAACCTTAGCCAAGCAATATTTGACTTTTTCTCTTTTTCTCCCACCCTCACAGAAACTTTCGAGGTGAACCTGACTGAGGCTGAAGCCTGAAACTGAGCTCCGGTGTTGGGGCTGCAGGTGTTGATACCAGCCTGACACACATCAGGTCAGATGCGCAGTAAACTATCAAAGTGTACCAGACACTGCTGTACGTCAAGACATGTTTGTAGCTGGCGGTAGCAGAAGGAGACACGGAGTAATCAACTTCTGAAGGGCACAAAGCCAGCTTTGCTTCCTAAAACCAAGATTTTGGAATAGCTTAAATTCATGGGACATATTATATAATGAATGTAGTATACAAACTGTAGAAATGTTTGGAAAATGTTTTTACCCACAAATTTTCCCCTAGCTGTCTCTAAAATGGTTAGAGCAGGTAATTGTGTGAGATAATATACATAAGAGGCCTCTAGATGGCAGTCTTTGAGAGCTTATTCTGTTGTTGATGACGCTGACAAACGAACCTTTTTAAGTAGAAGACTGTTTGGTTTGAGGGGTAATAATATCTTTTATGCTGCTGATTATTATCTGAATGATTTTTAAACAGAGGTGTAGGCCCAAGGCCAGACTTTAGATCATGGAAATTCCTTTTGCACGTCCAGATTGACAAATGTATTTGTTAAACACTAAAAGCGATTAGAATCACTGTAAAACAAAATAAGTTGGAAGTTGAAATTTAATATAAAGACTGATTTATCAAAAGATATGTTGAATAGCAACAGGTAATAACAGGATTTGATTATGGAAAGGAAGACACTCCACATGCTTTTCCAAATCTTCATGTGTCTCTTTTCTTTTTTCTAAAAATAAAGTGAAAATTGCTGAAAAATGTAGGCACCATATTAGTGGCACCAGAAATGAATCCAATAATTATTATTTGTGATATAATAATGCAGAAAATGCTATTATAAAGTAAAAATGCTTGCAAAAATTGCAAATACATAACAGTTTTTACATTTTCCCATGTTTTCCAATTTTATTTGAGTAGCTGTGTGCTTTTTTCTCAACTTCCTCTAGTGTTTGCAACTAGAACCTGACAGTTGTTTGAGTGTGATCAGCCGATATGCGCTTCATAAAAAGACATGTTGACTTTGCTCATCTCATGCTTTTATTCACCTCCCTTGCCTCTTAACATCCGGGAAGGATTGCAACAGACGGTTTTATCAAGAAAAGTAGTCGGATTCCCTCGTGTTTTGCATCTGTTTCAGCCCTCAAATGCTGAGCCTCTTATATTTATCTACCTAGAAAAAAAATTCTCATATCTTTTCTTCTTTGCTTAAGAAGTCTAATCCTGTACTGTTCTTGAAAGATTTTTTTTTCCACTTCAAAATACAAATCACATAATGCACAAAAGAATATATTTGATATGAAATATCCATATCTGCAGGTGCAGGTGCGTACCCAGACTAAGAGATGCTCACCACAAAAGGGTGCAAACACATACTGTACATGCTAATGTAGATGCAAATACAGGAGTACACTTACACAAACACATGCAGTAAACAGTATGAGGCAAATAATGAATGTGGACTTGTGTGCACAGGTATAATAAATACTAAGGAGAGACTGAAGAGGAAAATTTGAAAGGAATGTGCAGGCATTTGTCCTTTAGTTAATACCGAAAAGTTTCTTGTTAGTGCTCTAATCTGTTTATAGGGACTGTTTCATTTCTCCAGTGTCACTCAACAGTGCTTCAGGGATTGTGCTTAAACATGCCGAGGTTATGCCTCTTTTCTATGTTTGGCCTTTATGCAAATGCAAAGGTGACACAGTGCAAAACCTTTGATCTGAGCTTCTTTGTGGTTTGAACAGTTAATACTGCAACACCACCATAAATCTAATGGAAAAAAACAGAATCAGGACGGCAGTATTGAGATTGTAGACGGAATAAGCAGAACCTATAATAACCACATATAAGATGTGAATTAAGAGGAGATATTGTGCCTTCTTCGTCAGAAGCTCATATCTCCCTAAGGTTAATGACTATCTCTTCAAAGAATTGGCTGTGCCATTACTGAAAAATCAAATCTGATGATGACATTACACATAAATATGGTGATTTCTACCCAATTAAATAGTTTTTACCTTTTAGCAAGTATCACGAGTTATAAAAAGTAGGGTCTTCACCCAAATCTCATCCACCTTGACAATATGATAATCACAAGAAAGCAGGTGTCGTTTCTCCCCAGGTTTACTAGATTAAGTAATGACCGCACATTACAAGTTATTACTGCAAATTAAGAGTAAATGGACTGGTTCTAAAATAGCACTCTTCTACTCTACTTGATCATTCAAAGCACTTTGCACAACATCTCTCATTCACCAAGTCATACAGTATCCATTTGGCATGCATACTGAATGATCTTTTGGCTAACCAGATATGCAGACGTCCTTAAACATCGTTGCACATGTTGCGTTGCATTTTTGTAGAGAGATTGAAACCAAACAGGACCCTTTGTTTTTGTCTATATCAATTCTACTTTAGATTGATCCTTATGACGCCTTTATAAATACACAGTGCACGCTTTGGAAATCTCATTTTTAAAACACTTTTGCATCCTCTAAACTCAGTCAACAGACAGTCATACACAAATAGCTTCAGAAAAAAAAGGTTTATTTTATTCCTCAGACTACAGTGTCAAGGTAAATACAGACAAGCTTTCAGCGTATTTCATTAAGCTATATGCCCTCATCCTCCGGTGAGTCATCCTTTGATTTCCATTTCTAAAGATTCCGTTTTAAAACTGAATGCTTTTGAAACAGAGAGAAGCGGTGATTATACAGTGTGTGTGTCTGTGTGTGTGTGTCTGTGTGTGTGTCTGTGTGTGTTGGGGGTGGGGGGTGAATTTATAAACTAAATTCATATCTTAAGCAGATTTACTGAAGGGTAATATCCAGGTATACAGACACATGTCAGCAACAATACATCTGTTAAATTATGCATGCCTGCTGTATTAGAAACAGTCTACCAGGAAGGAGCAGAAGGCAGAGAATGAATTCTGCTGTCAGGAAACATGACAAAAATACTGGTATCAAGGGGCCCTTTAATATGCCTGCTGGCCCATGGGTGTAAGAAGCTTATCCCACACCTCTACCTTCACGATAGCTTTGCCTAGAGGACACATAGTGGCCCTGATATCTAGGCGGTTACCCATGTAATTGATTCCTGACCCAGTGGCTTCCTCCCTGACAAACCCATGTTCATGCTGATTCTTCTCGTAGTACATTTCTTTGTACAAATCCTTGTCACAGTTACGGCCCTTTTTATAGATGCCCACTGCAAACCAGTTCTTGTACAGGTTGTAGTCCCAGGGGACGGAGAACATGAGCGCCACAGTCTCAGCGAAGTCATTCTGTGACCTCTCGAAAAGGTCATAGGTCAGTACACCAACAGCTCCTGTTGCTTTGCTGCTGGACTTGGTGAATGTGCAAACCTCTGTCTTTAGAGGGCGCACTGTAGGTTGCGGTGGGTTGTATGTCTCCCCATTCTCAAGGTATACCCTAATTAGTACACAAATAGAAAAAAACATTTTTTTTTATGGTCTTCTATGTATTTTATATAAGCCTGAAAAGTCACAACTCCAACACAGGCTGGGCTTACCTGGGGTTAATAAGGCAGTAGCTGTTAGTGAGATTTGATATTTCGACGGTCACACTTCTCTTGCTGCTCACGTCAGCTGCTACAGCTTCAGCTGTCTCTGTCATGTTGCAGTGGCTGCGAGCTCTGTTGATCTAATAAAAAATAATTTAAATGTCAACCAGCTCATACCTGTAACCTGGATGTTTATTTCCTCCTAACTGCAGTGAGAATCATAGGAATAAACGTATAACAATATAGAACTCAGGTTTGACCTCGTCTCTGATGATGTACTCCGATATCATTACACTGACCTTCAAAAGCACACATCGACTGTCACTGAGTAAAAATAGTGTATTTCACAGGATAATGAGATTTCACAAGAGAACAGAGAGTTGCTACAGTCTTTTAACAGAGTGTAAAACGTCAGTAACAGTACTATATAATCGCAGTGAAAAGGAAAGAATATGACCACTCATTTTATCAGCAGATACATTAGAGAAATCAAACAAAAGCCTCATCAAACTTTTATATATCTGACAAATTATAAGAGCCAAGAGAGTCATCGTTCTAAATTTATTTTCCCTAAATCGAGCAACTTACCTGCTGAGAAGCGCTGTTAGTGCTTCAAGTCCAAAAACAGTAAAAGTTGCCTGAAAGGGACGTGCTGGTCGTTTTCCTTTTTTCTTTTTTGTCTTCTTTTTGTTTTTCCAAGGATGTATTAATCACTCAGAAAACCCTCCCAGTGGAGGTACAACCCTGCATAAACACGGGATAGCACACCCTCTTTCTAAACACATGACCCACACGAAAAGAAGAACAAATATGCCTTTTTTCCCCTGTGGAAAACAGTAATATTTGCTTTCTGACAGCCACACCCCAGTCTGTGACTAAGTTGAGCAGTTTCCAACAATTTCCCATTCGATCCCAACCACTGAGGTGAGCTCCTCAAGCCTATAATATATAGACAAGAATGCAGTTTGGGACCTGCAAACTGTATTGTGAAACAGAGAAAAAAAAGCAGATCAAACAAGTTGAGACAGATATTTGTGGAGCTACACTTTACTCCGTATCTTGCTGAAACTCTTGCATTTCAAACACCACACAATCAAGCAAGATGGAGAGTCTAACAGCGAAGGAAGAACAATATTGTTTTAGTAGAAATTAAAAAAACATCTATGCAGATTTTCCATCTGTTGTTGCTCATTAGAATTGGACGGATCCAGATAAGAGATTAAAAAATGATTACAGTTCATCAGTAATAATGAAAGCATATGAATGAAAACATATCCCACTCAAAGTAGCACAAGCATTGGGTCTGAATGCTTTATTACCATAATAAACGAAAATAGAGTATTCAGTGTACATGAGCCCAAGAGCTAAGCTAATGGAGAATCAATGAGGTGGCTGTCAGATATTGATATCTTTCAGCAGACACAAAATACAGATGACAGCAAGATCAGTCTTCCTCTTCTCCTAAATGTTTTTTTTTTTTAGGATGACAAGAGTCGTCAAATCAAATGAAGTTTTTTTTTCTTTGACTACAAAAACAAGAAAACACAGAAAAGCAGAACACCAGTAGATTGCACACTAATGACCCATTTTATCATAGAGCTCCACTTTAACCATAGCTTTTCCAACTGTAGACATTGTTGCCCTCAGATCAACATATCTTGCCTTGTACTCTAGCCCACAGCCATTTGCCTCGGTGCGGGTGAAGTTGCTGAGATCCTTCCCATCATACATCTGGTCATACAGATGTTTGTCACAAGCACAGGATTGCTCAAACACACCTACGGCCAGCTGGTTCTTATACAGGTTGTGGTCAAAAGGCACAGAGAACATGATAGCCATGCGCTCAGAGCAAACCCGGCTCTGCATATGGAACAAATCGTAGGTTAGGAGGCCGACAGCACCTGTGGCAGTGTTGTCATCCTTGGTGAAGGAGCACACTTCTGTCTTGGTGGTACGAATCGTGGGCTGGGGCGGGTGTTGACAGAAGCCACTTTTCATGTAAACCCTACACATTGGAGCAAGAGATAAATCCTTACCGTCACTACTAATCAGTTAACAACTTTTATGTCACACTTCTCGTACTTTTGATGAAAAAAACACACTTTTGTAACTTTGGCGGAGATTGTCAATTTACTTTTTGAGTGTTGGGCTTTCCAGGGTGAAACATCTTATGCTGATGGATGGAGTGTGACTGGGAGTACTACTGTGGACTTCTAAGCAACAGTGAGTGTACCTGCATGCGATGTGCAATGAGGCAGTGTGTGTCACTGCATGATGGATAGGTGGATGTTCTCAGCAAAGTAATGTCACACATGAAAACCAGCCATCCAAAATATGGCCTGTCTTCCCACAGCTAGATAAATGTAGAAGGATGGCACAGATTCCAATAGACAGGAATTGTTTATATTTATTTTGTTGCTGTGTTTTATTAATTTTTTTCTCCTTTTTTTTTTGGTCCGAGGTGGGAAAATTCATATTATATTGTTGAGAAATACAGTAGGTGGCTATATAAAACTAATATATTATTAATGTTATAATAGATGGTGCACTGCATTTTGCTTGCAGTGCCATTGAGCTCCTCTTATGAGATCAACCTTGAATTTAGGTTTCCATTCTATGAATTATTAGAAAGAACACATGCTGGAACTTGTGATGACACCCAGATCATAACTTAAAAAATATTTTTTTTTTACATTGTTTCACAAACACTAGGCAGCCATACCTAATTATGGGTTCCTGGATAAATACATGTCACTTGTTGTGGCTTTTATGAGCTTAGACGCAGCATTTTAGTGAACTTAATATATAATGTGAAATTTCCATTGTTCGTCACAATGTTTGTTTGCCTGTACTGTGCAATATCATTCACTGATTTATGTTTTATGAAGTAAACATTCAGCCATTCAGGTTTGGTCCTAAACACTATCCATTTATTTTCTCAATTAATCAGTTTTACAAGTGTTAAACTGACAAAGACATTTGCAGACTTACTTGGGGTTAATGAGGCAGTAGCTACCGCTGACATTGGTTATTTCTATAGTGCAGTTTCTGTTGGTGGTGAGAGTGGCTGACACAGCCTCAGCTGTTTCTGGCATCTTGACTGCAAGAGAAGCACGACTGAAAGCTTAGAACAATACCCACTGACAGTTCACCAGCTAGCAGCAACACATTTAATTGCTGAAAAGATTAATTACCTCCAAAACGTTGGTTTACATCTTTTCTCAAATATAACATTCTCACAAGAATTAACTTAACATGAAGTAGGTGCGCTTGAAAACAAGTATACCTTAAGTATACCAGAACAAGAGAGACATTGTTTTTACAGATGCTATCCAAGACAGAAATAAGTTCTAGTCCTATTATAAGTAAGCATAATTAGGTACCTTTTAGAGAAAAATACCCACGTTGTGCCAGACAGCAGCGTCAACTTCTTTTTCTCAGGTCTTGCAGAGAGCGTCTCCCTTGTGTGATTACACCTCCACAGTGCTTGTGCTAACACAAGCACAGGCGTGTCCATCGTGAAATAAAAGTACCCCATCCATTGTGAGAAATCATATCTCGCCCACCTAATATTCCATGATCCTCAAGATTTAGCAGTAATCAGTAATTTTACTCAGGGGAATGGTTAAAAACGTCCCTGTACATGATCGTTAGTATCAAAATATTTTATTTACTCCAATAAGGTCATTGTTACGCAGCATATTTCCTTTGCTGTTTAAAACTTATCTCATATGTTCTTTTCTATAGTAATGTCATTACTTATAAGATTTAGTGAAACAATTGTATTTTAGAAATTCTACTAAAATCTTAAACTAAAGTCTTTTATGAGTTCATTTCCATCACAAAAAATAAATTTAATGAAACTATTCAAAGCTTATGGAATATTTTCATGTTCCATCTTGCTTAGACTGACGCTACTGTCACCAGGAATTACTCAACTGGTTGCTTGTTTTTGCAAGTGATGACTCGTAACGCCATTCCTTTGGAAACCTCCAAACATCATTAGCAGTTTTCACACACTTTTTTAGCTCTTGTTTCATTAAATTCTCCAACTCAGGAATAGAAGAGGAGTTAATTCCTTCTTTCCAGTACAGTGACTCCAGTACAGTGACTAGTAAAAACAATGCATTATGTAACAACACAATACAGTACAGTGTTATATTTTTCCAGAAGTTCACAAGGCACAAGGATCTTCCAGAATAAGTTTGTTTTGGGGTGTGTTCATTACTCCACCAAGCAGCACGAGTAATATGGCAGCTGTTCTGTTCCATTTATCAGATGCCCAGCCCTTGATTTAAATGCTTCAGCTCCTGTGCTTGAAGTCACCAGATGGCACCAAACATGCATTTGCAAAAATACATTTGCACTACACACACTCTTCAAGTTAATGTTTGCTTTCTGATGATTAGCCAGTGACCGTGGCAGAAAATCGCTGACAAACATTAATATATTTAGCATATCCTTCAATGTCCCATGACAACAGCAGTGAAAAGAAAATAAGAAAGTAACAGTGGTCATTTTACATACCTTACAATTCAAAAAATGTAAGAGAATACAATATTAAGGAGTTTATATAACCAATCAGAGTGTAACATGTTTGAAGTTTCCACACTGGAGACTAGAATAACAAATAAACTCAAATTAATCCCAATCAAAGTAATATATTGTCATATGGCAGATTTATTATTATTATTATTATTATTATTATATCAAAACCTGACTAACCTGAAATTTCTCTAAAATGACCACAATACATGGGAAACACTCTTCTGGCATGACCTCTGCTGCCACCCTCAGGACAATTTCAACATTTTAGACGAAACAATTAGAAAGAGTATGTGCTCATTAGCCACTTCATTAGTTACACTTGTACTCATTGTTGTATTTTAGACATATTGCGGTAATAAAATGATGCCCGTTTCAGAAGTTGTGGTATTTAAATAGATATCTTTTCCCCAATCATCCACTGTCCAAATTTGATGAACTCTTGCAAATTGCACCCTCAGTTTCCTGTTCTTAGCTGACAGAAGTGCTGCAGCCTCAAATTTGGTGTTTCATGCATTCTGAGATAGACTTCTGCTTACCTTGGTTGTAAGGAGTGTTTATTTGTGTTGGCATTATCTTCCTATCAGGTAGAAACTGATTGGTCTTTCTCCTCTGACCTCTTTCATCAACAAGGCATTTTCACCCAGAGAACTGCTGCTCTACGGATATTTTCTCTCTCTCTCTCTCTTTTTGCATCATTCTCTGCAAACCCTAGAAACGATTGTGCAGGAAAATCCCAGTAATAAGTTAATATATAAAAGTAAATACATAGCCCCAAGTACTGTCTCTTTTCAGCTGCATTATTGAGGCTAAAGGCACAGATCTTTAATCCTGTATTATGACCCATTTTAAATCACAGTCAGAGCAGGTCTGTAAAATTTAAACACACCGAGTTCTCTTTCAGAGAATGATTAATAAAAGGCAATTGGGGATATGACAAAAGGCAGAATATCAGTAGTCATGAGTTGCTGAGCCTTTGAAAGTCTCATGATGACAAAGATGAATGTACGCTGAAGACGAAGCCGTATTTGATTATAGTGTCTCAGCCTCGTGCCACACATGTTTTTGTCCATCCCTTACATTCCTTCTTCACTCTGTTTTATGTGGGAAAAGTGACTGTCAGTGGACTGACCCTATTAATCATTTATTTTGGAGGATGATAGATAGCAGCAGAAGCCATCATTATCCCAAAATCTAAGTAGACACTGAACAAATACAACATTTAATAGGTCCTCCTGAACATTATGTGTCCATCACTGTGCTTGTTTACTCTTCTACCATTCAGCCTTGATTAAAATGTAAAGTGAAATGTTATGTCAGCATGTTGTCACCAGTGAAGGTTTTAGTGCTCTGAAAATAGCTGAGCTATAAAACACAATCATGTACTGCGATAAAGGTTGTGCCACAATAAACACCTTGTTGAAATTACGTACCTTAGTTCAGTAGCTACACCTCTAAAATCAGCGAGAACTACAATGGGAAGGTGGAAGAGTAAAATAGGAATAGGTCAGCCACACAAACAATATCACAATATTTATGGACTTGTATCAAACAAAGCTGGGGTCATAGCAAGAAGTGACTTTCAGTTTTTTATGTGATTTTAATGTGTGCCAACTTAAGCCAACATTTTTTTGGTTTTATGAAGCACTTTAAAAACAGCAACCACTGACCAAAGTGCTGAACACAGGAATAAAAATACATTAGAATAAAATAAAATACACAATTAAAAAAACAACAACACAAAAAAAGCATCAGAAGTCATCATGACTTCTGGTTGGTGAACTGTTAAGAGTCAATTTACCAACCAAATCGCAACAGTTGCCTCGGGTTGGTTTATATTGTAAGGTAAATACGTCATAATAATAACTGAGTTGTAGCACGAGTTATACAGAAGTAGCACCAATTTTACTTCCTTTGTTGTACCAGTGCACAATGCAATATTTTGAAAAAGTCAAGTAAACTGAGGGAAGTACAAAGTCTATTCAAAAGCATCAGTTCCTGTCGCATAACTGCTCTATTTTGTACTTATTTAGTGTTTATGAGGCAAACTGAGTGAAGTGCATGGCACAAAGCAGGCAACAAAGCACAACAATTTCCTGGTTCCTAGCCCTCTATTTGGGTCAAAAGTGCAACAATTTGTGTGTGAGAGATGACAAGGAAATTTCAACTGCAATGTAAATGTAATCGTTTTAGACCTCCGTATGACTAAATCAAACAAAGACTGACTCATGTGTTTTGACAGCAGGGGTACATTTATACTCAAAACGGTGCACAAGTTTTGCTGTAATTTCCATGTTTATATGTGTTTTCTCAAAATGCTCTGCATCTGTGTACAATGTGTTAGGATCATAACTAGAAAACAAAGTTGTAGCCGCGGTGATATCACACATTGGGTTTTACTCTTTATTTTGAAGCCTCAATGCTGGGATTTTGTCCAGTGTCAGAAGTTACCATGTCAAGTGCATCTTTTCACTTATTTTCTCTCCCTTTTTTTTTTAAACTATTGCCATATTACACATGCACTCGTAAATAATAAAGGATATGGATAAATAAATAAAGACTAGAATAAGAAACATACAAACAAGATGAGCTTATAGAGAGACTATATAGCGCATCTTGGAAAATTAAATTTGTTTGGTACAACAGTTCATTCAGATGCTGAATCTGACAGCAAGACTTACCAGACATGACTGGCATTTAAAAGAAGAAGAAGACGTCACCATGTCTGCATGAGAGGGTGGCGTACTAACTTGTTAGCAAGTTCCATCCATCCATCCTTTTCTGCTTATCCGGGACTGGGTCGCGGGGGCAGCAGCCCATGCAGAGAAGCCCAGACCTCCCTCTCCCCAGCCACTTCCCCCAGCTTGTCTGGGGGAACACCAAGGCATTCCCAGGCCAGCCGAGAGATATAATCTCTCCAGCGTGTCCTGGGTCTGCCTCGGGGCACTTTTAATTCTGTTAAGTTGAGCTTTTTTTTTTTTAAATTAGTAATTTCAACTTACAAGTCTATGTGGACTGAGCAAGGGGCAACCTCTGGGGTTGAAAAAATGAAGCAGACTAGCAGAAGTGCAGATCCTCTAATGGCCACTTGAGGACTGAAAAGGGAGTTAATTCCAGAAGAATCGCATGTTACAGCTCCCAGCTTTACAGTATTAAAAAAACATATTAACAACATGGTACAAAAAATGGTTTACAAAAAAAGTGCTGCTTAATAGTTTCCCTCTTCATCATAATTATGTTTAGTGTGATGTCAATTTTTATTTTAGAACTCATCAACTTGGAGGTGTGTTAGCAGTGTGGCCTCATTAATTGACAGGTGTCCTGACACAGGCAGCTGGAGTCCGTCAGCGTCTGCTAGTAGTCATCTGTGCTACTCTGAGCCATTACACTGATCCTCTTCACCATGTGTGTGATGTTTGTGCCTTTTGGAGGATGTTTAATGGATTAGCTGACTAATGTTACAACTTCCTGTGTGGTACAGACCAGGAAATTTGTACTCCACCTTTGGTGAATTAAAATCTAGTGTAGTGATGATGATATGACTTTATAAATACAGGTTGCTAACCAAGTTTGCTAGCATTAGGTGATAAATTAGCACAGCACCTTTCATCTATATATGGTAACAAGCAATGAAACAAATGAAAAAAAAAACATGTACTGTAGTATCCTAAACATTATCGCTGGAAGTCCATAGCAACGGAGTCACAGTGGGTAATTCCACTGGGTTGTTTTGCTTTTGGAGCCGAAAAATGTCCAATTAAGGAACTGAAGTTTTTGGCACTTCTGCATTGTTGGGGGTTTTTTTTAATTATTTTTTTTATTTCAATTCAAGCAAATGTTCCTAGGTTGAATCAAGTTTTGACTCAATCATATTGTTGTCAGAAGTGTTATGCAGTCAGTGGTAACAATACAGTCAGTAAATGTAAGATGCAATATCAGCAACAAATCAGCTGCAATAGGGTCAAGGATTTGAATCCTTTCTGATTAAAAGAGCATTTTGAGAGGTTTTAACAGGAATGAACATCACCCAGGCGATATTCATTCATTTTCTGACGTGTCCAGTAGCCAACAGAGTCAGGAAATCAGCAGGGGTCATCTGGTGGGCATGAGTGGAAACAAGATGAGAAGTCAGTATACAGTAAAATGAATGCACAGGAGCAGGGATGTGGTTGAACAGCTGTTTCTATGACAACAATATATCATTAATAAAAAAAAAAGTGTGAATGTAATATTCTGTGTACAGATGTGAAACTTCCACAGGCTTCCTAATGTATCATGTGATATTAGTCTTCTGATCAGGTGCAATTGCAAGAAATTTTCATGACTGATTAGAACCGTGTTTGCGTGGGTTCCCCCGGGTCCTCCGGCTTCCTCCCACAGTCCAAAGACACGTACTTAGAGGGGATAGGTTAACTGGAAACTCTAAATTGCCCATAGGTGTGCATGTGGAAGTGAATGTGAGTGTAAATGGTTGTCTGTGTATATGTGTTAGCCCTGCGACAGACTGGCGACCTGTCCAGGGTGTACCCTGCCTCTCACCCTAAGACAGCTTTGATAGGCTCCAGCCCTCCCGTGACCCTGAAAAGGATAAGCGGAAGCGAATGGATGGATCATTAGAACAATAAGGAAACCCTCAAAATTCGGCTCCTCCAGCCACGTGTCTCAGCAGAGTCTAATGTAACTATAGGACAGTCACGTATATGCTACCTAATTTTCCTTCTAAAACACAACTATGTGTTTTATGTCTTGTTATTTATCTTAACACGCAAACATCACAATCACTTCACATATTGCTGCAGATTTTGTATAAATCTACACAAACATAGCAAGTAATTATAATTAAGATATCCAATCTTAAGCAGAACAATTTTACCCAAGCTTAGAGTATGTCCATACTCAGACTCAAAGCTACGACTCGCTTGATGTCCAGTTTTGTTCTGACCTCTTCCCAGAATCACTCTTCTACTTCCAAATGTGATATCAACATTATTGAGCTCTGGGATGCAGAATTGGCCACTTAGGATGTGCGAAAACAAAAATCATTGTAAATTGCTCCTCTGTTGCTGGGATTGGCAGGTGTGCCAGACCAATTTTAGATTTGTGTGACTGTAGATTTGAGCATCGGTGTAAAACTGCAACATGCAACAGTGCTTACGTTCTCGCTCTGTGATCATTGAGAAACAAAGCATTGCCCACGATTTATCGTCATCATTCATTACATAAAAGATTTAAATGTTTTACGTAGTAATTGAAAAGTAACAAAATATGACCAGTTTTGCTTCAGTTATACGCTAATGTCTTATGAGTTATGAGCACATTCACATTCCATCCCCTTATTCGGCACAGCCTATACTTTGCAGCTCTAATGATGTGTAACATTAGTGACATTTCTCCCTCTTCAGGGAACAATTTGGTTCTGTCTTAATCTCTTTATGTCTGCTGTTATAACTGATGATAACTGTTTGCTTGATGAAGTGCTTATTGCCACTTTAAGGACCACTCACTTTATAAAACACTGTCCACCCTAAGCTACCAAATGTATATATATAAAAAAAAGTGTTTTCCTTTTTAATGAATCACTTTCAGCCCACGGGCTGTCGCTTTTTTTTGCTCCTCACATTTCTTATATTTATGTATCCATTTAAGTGCACTAATATGAAGCCACACCACTGTCTGCAATGTAAAAGAGGAAATTAATATACTGTTCAAATACTTATACATATATTGTTTATACCTTCCACTGATATGTCATTATTTCTCATGCATTTGCATAAAGTTACCTTTTTGAAGACACAAACCGTAGAGGACATTGAAGATTTTTTTTTCTTTTAAAGCCCAAATGAGACTACAAACTCTGATTCTACAAATCTATGTACGCATACAGCACCAGATGGGACTGAATGAAAAGGGCAAATCACTGCGTTTATTTTGGGAAATGCTGTATTAAATTATACTGTTGTTTCAGGTCTGAGGCAAACATAACACACTCAGTCACCATTAAAACTTGTAACGTTGTGTGATCTGGATATCTATCTGTAATAGTTAAAATACGCTTTACTTTTAGCGCCTCTGATATCATTTATAGGGAGTGGATTATCTTTTGAAGGACGTAACCACCCTCATCCAGAAGCTATCAAGACATCTTAAGTGGTTATCAAAGATAATAATTTCTATAAGTATTACTGCTGTTGACAAGTTCATTAATAAATGCTTAGTATCCGCTTTAGAGGTGTCATGGTACCCATGGATTCCTGATATCCATTTAAACATCAATATTGTGTAAATTATACATATATGAGAACACGTGATCATCAAAAACTGTGTAATCATTCTTTTCTGTATCATTTTGCACATATATGTTCACAGGTTCTCTCTTTGTCTCTATGTCTTTGCATTTGGAGTTTATTTAATTTGCCGAAACAGACAATACACAGAGTTATAGAGGAATTTAAAGATGGTTGAACCTGAAGTCTCTGTCTTTCTTGATGTTTTGTAAGATTTTTTTTGTTTGTTTTTACTTTGCATTAGTTAAAATTATATTTTCTGTTTTGTCCTTTTTTTTCTTATTGTATAGCATCAGTCAGAGAGATTAACATACAGGGTCAGGGATACAGCCTTGGTAAATCTTTACACATGTGCTTGAGTTGAGTTATAGGAGAGCTCCTTTTTAGCATATTTGTAAGAAAAATCATATGGTACTATACAATTATTTTGTTGCTGGTTTTAACCTGATATCATTTCTGCTGTCACCTATTTGTCATCTGGCTAATCAGGCTAAAGCTGTGTGATTAAACTGGGTCAGAATCCATGAAATAGTTTTTCTGGGGGTTATTCATCTTCTACACTATTTTGAAGCAGTCTGATTTGTAAACAGTTCTCAACAAAAGATTTATATTTAACGCTTTGTTTCATATAGGAGCAGAATTAAATGTTGTAAGGTCATATATTTATATTATTTTGTAAAGAATAGTTTTGTTATTGTTTTTATGTTATTTTGTTTTTAATATATTCAGTTTTTGGGAAATCTTTTATGTCGTTTTTTATTTTATTTTCACAAATACTTTTGTTATAGAGTCTGACTAAAATTAGGCATTGCCACATTTTAACCAAAGCAATCTTTTGTTAGATTCTCATGCATACGACAACATTAAGCATAAAACATTCAAAACAAGGAAACAGAAACATCAAATTATTTGTCCTTGTTTTTCCTGGGCAAATATTTTGTACCAGCAGGCAATCTGAAGAAGAGACATTTATAAAAATCTGAATACTTTTCAGTCGTTTCCCAATTTACATAATTCAAAAGAGGAAGGCTGAGACCTTTGTGATGTAAAACATGCAGACTTTCACAGAATGAAACTTCAGACAATCAGTTAAGCTACAGATTCAATCGCTGAATATAAATAACCCCTTTTTATATATCATGTCATTCACTGCATAAACTCTTACAATTTCATCCGTTTTGAGAATGGGAGCTTCTGATTAATCCCTTCAGTCATCAAAATGGTCTTCAAAGGTAAAGGTTCTCAAACGTGAGGTAATGGGTTGAGGGGAACTGGAGGGGGATTATGCAAACTTCACAGTGATTAATTTTGGCCTGAGACGTATCTGCACTGATGGTAGCCGGGAGAAGAGCATATTGATTGATTGCTGCAGGGGGCGCGAGGTTCTGCACATTTACTTTTTGATGAATAGGCTGTCAAGGCCACGAACAACCAAATATGGCCCTGTAAATGAATGTTTAAGCGATTATGGTATAAGTGTAAATATTACACATCCATTAAGGAGGATTACATTTGGTGCCACTTTGAGAGAGGGGAGGAAATAAAAGGGACAGGCCCACAGAACATCCCACAGCAGAGTAGTTGCATGAGGAAATGTGGTTTTAATCTGCATGTATAATGTTTTAGAATTCTAAATAGGAAAGACCTTGACATTAATCTGTATGTGTGTTAGTGTTTGTGCATGCATGAGAGTAAGTACGTATGTTTATGTAGGCTGGTGTGTGTTTTCAAGAGGGCAAGACTGAAGATCAGGGCTTTAAGTTGACAGAGCATGCCAGTGCATCAACCCGCACAAATTACCACGCGATAAAACACATCCAGGGTGTTGCACAGGAGGTGAGAGTGGGAATAAATGCCAGCTTCAAAGATGATTTGCGCTCAGCGCGGATTAATTCCCCCACCTAAGAAAAATCAATAGCACTGTGTGGAATAGGAATACATTTGTGTCACCTCTTGGGGACAAGGAAGTGAAAACACAGCTCAGAAGCGGGTTTAGACAATATACATCAAAATGACTAAAACCCAGGCAAGAACTAAACTGGTTCTGGGGAGCTGCCAGTAATTAAGAGCTTCGTTTCTCTGTATCTCACTTTCCATCTGAAAGCTCCATGCAAAATTGAATGCATTTACCAAAATAGCACTTGAGTAATCTTAAACGTTTGAAACTCCACCATTTGATCACTCAAAATATGTAAATATATTCACCATATTCATCATTCATTGTTCAGGAAACCTCTTTCCATCTCATTTTGGAATTGGAATCTCTACATTTGACCCATGTATCAATAGTCTTCTTGGAAATTAAATATTTGGCTTGATTTACTCTGAGCTTGAGAGCATGGTTTATGTGCTTTTCTCACCCATGAATAGATTTCAATACTGATAGACGCACACACAGAAAACATACATCATGAACAACACAAAGAGATACTGATTTCAATCACAAACTGAAATTCCAAAGCCCAGCAACTGCCCCATCCCCCCAGAAAGAAAGCATATCAAAAGACGAAAACAAATATGTTTCCCTTACTGAGCCCATTTCATCTACTTAACACATGTGAATACTAAATGCTGTCCTCTAACAGCTTGCTGTTTCTGAGAAGATGTAAACTACCTTGACCTTCACCCTGCGCACTCATATTATCTTTCAAAGACATTTTGGGAAAACGTCTGCATCACAAATACATGCCGTATTGTAAAGTTTGCCATCCATTTCCATATCCTCAGGCAGAGTGTCCTCATCCTTGCATTGACTAAATGATAAACACCAGGGCCTCTGTTTGCCACTGATCTTCTGAAGAAAAGACAGACAGGAGATCAATAAGCTCCCCATCCTCTATCCCATCTGTAGGTATTGGCTTTTCTTCAGTAACCCCCCTCCCTACCCACCTCCATTCGCCCCTAAACCCTACTATTTCCCCAAACTGTGGCTCTGCCATTGCATCCACAAGCTGTGCTCATGCAGTATCTCTGACAGCTTGAGCCTTTGCCTTTCACTCATATGCCCACAACCCTGTGCCGTCCTTCCTGCCACCCCCACCTTCCTCTGTTCCATCCTGCTTTATAAGAAATATAATCCTATTGATCCAAAACCCGATGGGAAGCGTTGATCTGTAAACAGACGAGTGCTCAATAAGAGCTGTCCAGTTCTCTTGAGGAGACGGAGGGATGGTGGGTGTTAGGGTGGGTAGGTGGCGTTATAGGTGCAGCTGGTACTGAAGAGGTGTGCTTGTGAGAAGGGCTGCTGTGAGAGAAGAGCGGGCGGTGGTGGTGGTGGGTCTCAGTATCTGTGTGTCTTGGCATCATTTATCAGTTTTATTGCTTTCTTGTCCTGTTTCTGGCTGCCATCGCCCCTCACCTGGCCCTCCTGCTCCTGGTAAACTTCGCTCTCATCCCTGCTGCTGCCTCACTTCGATCTCACTATGTTCCACCCAAGCAATTAAAAGTCCGCAGCTCAGGGTGAACAGATGAAAGGTGTGACATTTTGCTTTTGACTGACGATGAATTCAGAGTGACAGGTTGGACAGATGCATCCAGGCACAGATATGGATTTATTTTTTTCCCCTTGTATTCCCACACTCTGCCCACAACCCCTCCTCCGCGTTCTCCTCCCAATTCCCAGCTGTTTTATTTTGCCTCTTCCTGAGGTGATTGGACCTAGCTGTAAGAGAATGTGTTCGGTACCCTACCTTATCCTAAATCATTACTTGACAATTTAAAAGGGCAAAAAGCAATGGATGGCTTTTTCTCAGTGTTTCCGTGGTGTGTTTCTTAACCCTTTCTCTTTTGTGGCTTTGATAAAGTGAGTGGGTCTATCTTTACTACACTGTCAAGGTCATTTGTCATTGTGAGACTGAAACATAGACTTGCTATCTAAGTTAAAGATTTTTCAAATAGTTGTAATTGTTTAAGGTGCAAAATTAGCATTGTTTTTGGCTAAATTTTAACACTTAATTCAATTGTATCATTTTAATACTATAACACAGAATTTACTTTTCCATGCTTAAATATACATATTAAATTTGTAGTCAAGTGTAACAATGACTACTGTAAAACACACACACACACACACACACACACACACACACACACACACACACACACACACATACACACACACACACACAGGAGAGAGAGAGAGAGAGAGAGAGAGAGAGAGAGAGAGAGAGAGAGAGAGAGAGAGAGAGAGAGAGAGAGAGAAAGAAAGAGAGAGAGAGATAGAAAGGAGGCAGGCATGTATTTGTATAACATTCATGTGTTTTTGTCATGCTGGCCATTTGCCTGGCCTGTTCTTCCAGTAACATTTGGAAGGTATAATTCTTTTTGTGGAAGTTCAATATTTTTCCTATTGAGTTCCAATATTTTTTAAATTCACACACCTACATGGACACAGGCACATGAGCCTGTTGGTGACTCACCTTGAGATCTCTGTGAACTACACCCATCTGATGGCAGTGGAGCACGGCCTCCAGGATCTGCTGGATGCAATGACTGCATGCAGACAGCAGGGGGAGCAGGTTAGTCTGAACACATTTAGCCCCAACTCTCACAGGCACACATACATGTTTTTAGTGTTGGAACCAGCTCTCTCTTCCACACTCAACACGTTTGCACACACACATAAAAAAAAAGTGTGAACCTGTCTGTGAGCTACACAGAGAGAATGTGTGCAGTTTGCTATTTTCTGTTTTAACAAAAGTGCCAAATATTAGTCAGGCAGCGTAGGAGGACTCTTTCAGCTCTGTGTGGGAGACACTCTGTCTAACCTGTACATTTTTGTGTGTAATTTATTTAGCAGCAGTTGTAACAAAGCCTTTGAGGAAAAGATTCTGTATTTAAAGTTGTCACTGCTGCCACTCTGTCACTCCATTGACCTCTACTCTTTCACCCTTTCTCACTCACTCAGTCACTCTTCCTCAAAGTATGACGGTCGTAGGACCCATAGGAATTGTAAATATATTTCAGACTTCTAAAATAGTGCAACAAGAGCTGCAAAAGCAGAACCTGAAGACAGGCAAGACAGGCAAGGGGAGACAAACAAACAGGCAGCAGGCACAGACAAAACTTGTATCAAATCACAGGCAAAAATGAAAAAACAGGACTATAAAATACAAGCAGCCCTTGTACAGAGGGTGCACAGCAATGCAACACAGTGAGACACACACACACACCTTGAGGTCCCTGTGCACTATGTCATGTTGGTGGGTGTAAGAGACACTGTCTAGAATCTGATGAATACAGTGACTGTGGAGACAGAACAACAGAACGAAGACCAGATAAAGGAAGCAACACGGGAAGGGACCAAAAACATAGTAAGAAAGAGAAGTGTACAGAGAAGAAAACAGGAGGATCTGAGGCACAGAGGCTGTTGCAGAGAGAGAGGGAGTTGACGTGAGAAGCACTTGACATATTTCTTGATTTGCCTCTGACTAGACATATAGTTTTAGTTTTTATTTGAACCTGTTTTTAAAAAATCCATTGCTAAGATTTCATTCAGAATAATGTTTTAGATCGTCAAACAAATGTAAACATTAAACAAAAATAACACAAGTAAACACAAAATGGTGTTTATTATTAAGGCGGGAAAAAAATCTAAGCCTACATGGCCCTGTGTGAAAAAGTGATTGCCCCCAGTAAATGTTTGTTTTTAATTAACTACTGTGTATTACATCTTTGGAACGCTAAGTTCACTTTATCTGGTCACACCCATACCTGATTACTGCCACACTTTTCTCAATCAAGAAATCACTTGAATAGGACCTGCCTGACAAAGTGGAGTAGACCAAATGATCCTCAAAAGCCAGACATCATGCTGCGATGCAAGAAAATTCAGAAAAGATTAGAAGCCAAATAACTGAGAGCTGTTGATCTGGAAAAGATTATAAAGCCATTTGTAAAGCTGTGGGACTTGAACTACAGTGAGAGCCATTATCCACAAATGGCCAAAACATGGAACAGTGGTGAACCTTCCCAAGAGTGTTTTGCTGCCTCAGGACCTGGAAGACTTGCTGTAGTAAATGGAACCATGAATTCTGCTGTATACCAAAAAAAATCCTAAAAGAAGAATGTTCAGCCATCTTTTTGTAATCTCAAACTAAAGCGAACTTGGGTTGTGCAGTAGGACAATAATCCTTTGTCTAACACCACCACACAAAACATCCTGAATTGAGATGCTGTGGCATGACCTTAAAAAGATGGTTCATGCTCGAAAACCCTTTAATGTGACTGAATTAGAACAATTCTGCCAATATGAGTCGGCCAAAAGTCCTCCACAGTGCTGGAAAAGACTGTAAAAGATTGCCAGTTATCACAACTGCTTACTTGCAGTTGTTGCTGCTAAAGGGTGGCCCTACCAGTTATTAGGTTTAGGCAGCAATAAGTTTTTCACACAGGGCTATGAAGTTTTGGAATTTATTCCCCTTAATAGAAAACACCTTCATTTGAAACTGCATTTTGTGTTTTCTTGTGTTATCTTTATCTAATGTTTACATTTGTTTGATCTGAAACATTTAAGTGTGACAAACATACAAAAAGAACAGGAAATAAGGAAAGTGCAAACACTTTTTCACACCACGGTAAAAGACAGACAAAACTACAGCGACATTACTCATTGCTTTTTTTTTAAAGTCAGATGGCACGGTTGTGAAGTGGTTAGCAATGTCACCCATGAAAGCTGGGATAAGCCCTTTATGACCCTCAACTGGTAAATGATGGAGAAAATGGACAGAAGGGAATTCTGAAGCTTCATGTTTGCAATATTTTTACTGTTGCCTTCTTGCTTTTTCTGGCTGAATGTCACAAATAAGGTATGATCCTGAATAAGAAGTGAACAACACATCCATATGTCTCAATCTCAATGCAGCTTTGGCATTTGTCAAAGCATATAAAATGGTTTAAAAATGAATAATCCAAAGAAGACCAAGGAATTATTATCAATAAAACAGGCTTTGGAAAGACTAAGACGAATAACACACTTAGCATGTGTAATTACTTGATTATGGACTCTTGCAGAAAAGGAGATGGACAGCTGGAAACAAGTAGTCATTCTTGTGATATTTCTTTGAAGTTCACTACTTCAAAGGGCACGTACATAGCTGCATTGTAATATTAATTCACTGTTGTCACAAATAAATTATTGAAATTATTTGGTGATTCGACTTTAACTCTGCATTTCAAAAAATTATGTTCAGTTCTTTCAAACAATTTATTGGGAATGTGCAATCATCAGTTTAGTGCAAATCACAGATCAAGGGATCGAAGCACCATTTTCCCACAGACTTCTTACATGTACAACCATATTTCTTTTTGAAATCACAGCAATCACCCCTTGGTGCCCTACAGAAAGAATGTAGAGACAATTTGCAACGCCTGTATACACTAAAGTGTAAGCTATCTAGCTGTTGTCCATTGTTGTCAAGGTGCACATAAATAATAACCACAATGGGGAATACATATCCAGGCATGTATTCTTCAGTGCTGGTTGAAATAGCTCTTTATTTCCATTTGACTCCACTTCAGGAAAAAAATGATGTGGTGGTAGAGCTATCAACATCAGCTTCACTTCCTGACTTGTTGGTGCACACAGTAAAGTTAGCTCTTTAGCTATTAGCAATCACCCAATAGTCAAATTAGCTATAGCAGCTAGTTAGATAAAAGATTCTGAACAGGGTTGAACAGGTTGTGAATAGGATGTGAGCTGTGATACACACGATAATGGATGCATGGACAACTGGGCATGTTGCTGGCAATGCAGAGCAGCAGATGAACAATAACTGCCAGAATATGAAGAACTTAAAGAGTGAAATCTGGAGAAGAGCACCACAATGAGGTGGGTTTCATGCCAGAGGAGCAGAGCTGAGGAGGTGAAGGGCTGAAGACTGAGGCAGAGCAGCATGTATGCTGGATGAGAGAGATACTAGAGATACAGTAGAGGAGGAAGACAATAAACTTCAAATTTTATACTATAATAAAATATTGAATTTGCAATAATTCATTTCCTATTTTTCTTAAGAAAAATAAGAAATGAATTGTTATTTTCTAATTTTGTTTTAGCCAGCTGTGCGGTCAGCTTTAAAATGCTGGTAGTATGGTGGTGTGGTGGCCTCAGAGCAAGGTTGGAATCCACCATCTGGCCAGGGCCTTTCTGTGTGTGGTTTGTATGTTCTCTCTGTGGCTGTGTTGGTTTTCGCTGGGTAATCTGGATCTCCCAATGTCCAAAGACATGCAGTTAGTGAGGTTAGGTTAATTGCTGATTCTAAATTTGGCCGTAGGTGTGAATGGATCTCTGTTAACCTGTGACTTTGCTGTATAAATAAAACAGAAATGAAATATTGGACTGTAAAGCTTAGATGCTTGCAGCACATCATTTGTAGATGAACTTTGGTCACTAGAGTACCTGGCTGCATAGACAACACTCAAATGTACTTATCACACTTCACTCCCAGTGATAATTTCTTCAGTCATTGTGTCTTGGACCCAGGGGTCTTAGTTTTGTAGAATCTTTATGTTTTCTTTTGGGTATGTGATCTTATTTATATTCTAGTCTTTATTATTTTTTATTGAGTATTATATTAAGTCTTTGTGGTTTTAGTCCACTGTTTCATTATGATGTCAGTTCCCTTCTGTCTTCATTCTGTCCCAGTCTCCTCTCTGTTTCATCTTCTGTGTAAACTCTATCGTGTCTGTGTTTTGTCTTCTGTCTGCATCAAGCTAGTGTGTCTTTGTCCAGGTCTCAGTGTCAGTCATGTCTCCATGTATATCTCCTGTCCTTGTCTGTTCTCATGTCTTAGTCTGGGGTTGCTATATTTGTTATTTTCTGTGTGTTTATATTGTCTCAGTCCCTTTAGGTTGTGTTTCTCTTGCTGTATACTGCATGTTGTACATGTTCCCTCATTTACGCCTAGTTCATGAGTTCCTGTTTTCTGACTGCTCAGAATTATTTTGTATTATGTTTTTTTTTTTGTCTTTTGCTCAGCAATAAAGCTGTTTTGAGTTTTGCTTTGTTCTTTTGAAGTCCTGCATTTGGGTCCTAACCTGCCTTATACACAGCCAACGTGACACATCACTTCAAAGTTTAGATAATTTTAATGGGATAAACATTTTGACTCACCAGGAGTTACATTAGTGGTCCTTGCATCATTGCTAGTTTCTTCCTATGAGGAAAATCCTTAAGATTAAAAATGCAAGTTTTGCAAGTCTTTAACCATGGCGCAGACTAACAAAGAAAAATTAAAATGCAGACCTGACGATAGTGCCAGAGGAAAAAATATACAAGAGTGTGACAGAGTCCTTAGAATTCAACCTCTGGGGAACATGTTTATCTGTGCAACATATATTATTCAAACCAGTGGTTGTTGAGATGGCCAAATTCACAACATTTTACATTTACTTGGAGTCATCCAGAGGACTCATTGTCATTATCAGTTTTCTGTGGAATTATTTTATACAGTGATTTGTGGTGGATAGAAATATTCATGTAACAAATACAGTATGTGAAAAGCTGACACATAAAACCAATTGAATCCATATGGTTGGACACCAGAAGAGGTTAAGTAAAAGGAAATATGTTTTTTGGTCATCTGGAGTAAGTGAGACATGACCAGCGTAGAGAAAGAAGGGAGGGACTGAGTGATTCTGTGTACAGATGGGAGTACGGAGAGGAAACTGTCAGTGAGATACTGTTGGACAGAAATCAAGCCCTGCTAGTCACACACCCACACATGAACACATACATGGACACACACATGGACACACACACACACACACACACACACACACACACACACACACACACACACACACACACACACACACACACACACACACACACACACACACACACACACACACACACACACTCACAATTTATGCAAAGAGAACAGGGGAGATTGAAGGCAGCTGAAGGAAAGAACAGAATAACAGGGAAAGGTTAAAATTAGAGGAATAACTTTCCTTATAGTTTAACACAAATTCCGATATATTTTTTACATATCTTCCGATTTTCAGATCTCCTTTAATTGGTTGAGAGACTTTTCAAACTGTTCATGTAGCCCCTTTCTGCAGCTGTGTTGATGCATCTTTCTACAACTTTCTAATATTACACATTAAACAGAAATAAAGGCTGTTATCAAGTTGCAGGTATGATACATTATATTGTGAAGTCGTTGATGAACTTTAATTGGGAAGCACTAAAGAGTTGTATCACCAATTTCAAATCTGGTTAAACTGGTTACAATTTATCATTCTGTTTGTGCCTTATGATTTTCAATAATGGCAAGCAACGTGTTCTTGTTGAACATTACAATGTCAAGAAGTTTTAAACTGGACCATTCGGCTATATAATGACCTTTCTTTTTTCATCCTAACACACATTTGTGTGAAATGTGGTCAAATTTAGTTTAATTCCAGAGTTAGGACCCAGAGCTGTTTTTTGTCCTTGAACTTTGAGCTTTTTTTTCAGTTCAACTCAGTTTTATTTTTATAGTGCCAAATCACAGCAATTGCCTCAGTGCGCTTTACATTGCAACAAGTCTACAATAATAAAGAGAAAACTCCCCAAAAATCAAACGACTCAAGGGATCCAAGTGATAGCATGTCAATTAAAACAAATCGGACAGACAGAAGAAGGGACAACCTAAACTTACAGACTTTTGTTTGATGATTATCAAATCACTTTATTACGTGGGTTAGGTTATTATAAAAGCATTTGATACTGTATAAGGTGGTGTTACATTTTTTTCTCTCTCATCTTCAGGAAATAAAGAGAAACAAAAGTTTTAGAATCAATTACAATCTTATTCACTATCCCTCCTCTGAACAAGTCCAAACCAACACTTGTGTATAACTCTGTCCATCTTGGTCACTTCCACTGAAATTATTAGCATCTTATTAGCATCAACACACTCGATAAAACCCTTTATATTTCTCAAATAACTTAATGCACTCAATCAAATGCCCAATAATAAAATGCCTGTACCTGAAGGTTTCTTCACTAAGGTTGAAAGACATTTTAGACAATGTTACCTCCATTATTTATATGAATGATTTCAAAGAGTCCTCCCAAGTATGAATACAACTTTGATGACATTCTTGAAACAAAAGATCCCTGCCACCCAGCAAATTGTCAACCACTACCTCTCATAAATATGGTTTTACAAAAGACAAGCAAAGCCCTAGGATTCTGACTGGATACAGTCATACAATTTCTTATTCATCTTGATCACACAAGTAGATATTCATCCACTAATATTCATCCACTAATAGCCACAAATGTTTAAATTCAATACTGCTTTCAAACAACAATAAATCTAACACCATAAGACACAGAAAAAGCTTTTGATAGAGTCAATTGGAAATTACTGTTTCCAACACTTTTTTGTGTTTCGGTTGGGGAATCATTAAATAATTGAATAATGACACTTTACACTTCACTAAAGAACACATTCACCACCAATTAATTGAGTTCACAAAACCTCATTCTACACAAAGGGTACAAGGTACAAGGGTACAGGTACAAGTCCCTTTAAAACTCTTTGCTGTGTTTATTGGACCACTAGCTGCTACAATAAGACAAAATGGGAAAATAAAATGTATCCAAACAACCACTACTCATCATGTCTCTTCTTAACCTAGCTTCCACAACTTTTTCCCATAGCTGCATGGTGAGGCAAATCAACTCTATGCCTCTGTACTTACACCTCTGCACATTACTGTTGTTCTGGAAAACTCGAGCTAGTATACTTTATCACCATTTATCACTCATAAAAAAAACCAAACAAAAAGAAACAGCCAAACAGTCCAATGTACTCTTCCATATACACATCTCCATAACTCAGCAGGTTTATCATCTTCCATCTTCTCAACACACTCTCTTCTCTTGTTAGCACATTTCCATTTCTGTCTTTAATCACCTTAACTGCATCACTTGCAGCTAAATCTCTCTGCCAAGCCAATCAGTAAAAGTCACTTTCTCTTTTCTTTGTGTCTATCTCACATACAGCAAAAGTCTTTTCTTTTGCCGGCTCTCTTTTTGATATACCCCGGCCTCCCAGTACTCCTGTTTACTTTCTTCATCTCCCTGACTTACTTTTTACTCTTTGCTTTCCTCTTCCTTTAAATACTCTGCCGCGTTTCCTGTACTTCCTTATTCCACCACCAAGTGTCCTTGTTCGCTTTAGTTTGTCCAGAAACTAAACCAAATGCCTCAGCACTAAAGCTGAACTTTCCAGTCATCTGGTAACTCTTTCCTACCACCCAGAGCCTGTCTCAAGTCTTCCCTGAACTCTGAGCAACATTCTGCTTTCTTCAACTTCCACCACTTAATCCTTACCTCTGCCTTCACTCACTTCCTTTGTATTTTACTTCGTAGCTGCTCCCAGTTTAGGTTTTGTTAGTTTAGTTCCCTAGCCTGCTTTGGTGTTCTGTGCGTCACCTTTAATAAACACATCCAATCACTAGTTTCGCTGTTAGCATCTGCCTTTGGGTTCACACTCCTCATCTTCCTACAATCTGCGAGGCAGATCATGACAGTACTGTCCTTTGTAAAATACAAAGGAACAAAAGCTAGAGACTAGAAACCTGAAACATCAAACCGGGAACGTGGCAAACAAAATACAGGGAAGAACAAATGGGCAGAAAACGTAGGAAGGAAAACAGACGGACCAGTAACGAGCGCAGGAGAACACACAATATAAATACACAAAGGGAAACGAGGAGATGACACACATGAGGGAGACATAGCTGAACCAAATTAACCTGACGAGACCAGGAAGCGCAAAACAAACCACACTAACGTGACACACAGACCTTCAAAGTAAAACAGGAAACACTGACAGCACTCAGACAAGGGAGTCATAAAACAAAGCACATAATAATAATAGTCATAACAAACAGAAAACGCTGGGTCACCGACCCAGCACCATGACAGGAGACTGTTGTTGTACTCTGTATTTGAGCCCCTTTCGCAAAAATTTTCATAACGGAACTTAAAGGTAAGGTACCTGTAAAGACACAGTCACCTTTCTCTCTCATTATGTATTAATAGACCTCTCTGCATTGACTCATACCCGTTATTAATCTTTAGCTGTCTTCCACAGCATGTCTTTTGTACTGTCTTCCTTCTCTCACACAACCGGTCGCGGCAGATGAGCGCCCCTCCCTGCCGGAGGTTTCTTCCTGTTAAAAGGGAGTTTTTCCTTCCTATTGTCGCCAAAGTGCTTGCTCATTGGGAGTCATATGATTGTTGGGTTCTTCTCTGTATTACTGTAGGGTCTACTTTACAATATAAAGCACCTTGAGGTGACTGTTGTGATTTGGTGCTGTTTAAATGTAAAATAAATTGACAATAAGGTCATTTATTTTCTGACAGAATAAACATCATGATTTGATTGATGATTATATTTTGTACCTTATTACTTGAAGTAAATTATAATTTGAGGAATTACCATAGATAAAACATTATTATAATGCTTTTGGCAATGTAATACAAAACACCAGTTTTACTTTTGCTGCATAGACACAAAACAAACCCAGCTTCACTTGAAAATTTGATGGCTCTCATACTGTAGTTGACGAATACTTCATATTTTATGTTGAAAGTATAACAGTCCAAACAGAATGTGAAAAAGATCACTCATTGTCCTGGATTGGACAACAGGTCGTGAATAAGATGAATAAGCCAGATTCAAGGATTGCGGGATAAAGCTGTTTATGGAGAATAATAAATAACTTTAAAAAATCAGTTTACTGCATCTCTCATTCTACCTCTTCCCATCCTCCCTTTAACATTTCTGTCCCCTTCTTCTCTTCTCTCTCTCACCTTCACAAACCGCCTCCGCAGTCAAATTGATTTAAGTCTACTTCCTAAGAGGGTTATGGGCATGGGCATGTATGCATTTTGTACAGTTTTCTTGTATGTTTCAATCTGTCTGTAAATTTGGACTCTTGAGAAAGCTCCTCACCCTCAATTTGCAATTCAGTTCACAGAAAATTGCGCAGAGGTATTATCTGTCAGAGCCACAGCCTGTTCTGCCAAAAAAAAAACAAAAAAAAAAACAATGTGTCAAAATTATCTGCGTGCTAATGAGAAGAACACAAATCTCCAACTTGCTGCTGGAGGACTGCAGAGGCTGGAGGAATGACGTAGGCAAAGGATGAAGAAAAGATGAAGAAAAAGGGGGTCAAAGATAATATTCACCAGGGATTTACCTTGCATCTGCTTCACTGTAGTACTCTCGAGCCACAATATCCTCAAACAGCTCCCCTCCTGTCACTCTGAGAAATAGAAAGATGGAGGTTAAAATGGCAAATTATATAAATTCTTTACACACACACACACACACACGCAGGAGGGGGATGTCCTCATTAGGGGGAAACCCCGGTTGCAGGATTCACTCTGACTGCGTTGCCATGGAGACTGGCTCCAGTGCGGGGGAGTGTAGATCTATCTGTGTGTGCACTAAAGTGGGAGCCGCAAGGAAGGGGGTGGGGGTGCTGTTATGTAATGGGGGAACTGCCTTGGAACCAAGAAGGGGGATGGAGGCAGAAGAGAAAAAAGAACAAGAGAAGAAGGAATAAAGAGATGCAGGTATAAAGAAAGAAATTATGTAAAGCAGTGGCATCACTGAGAAGACAGATGCCATAAGGACTGAAGGAGGGGAGTGGAAAATGAAGCACCACTGGAGAGAAAAGGGGAGGCAGAGGAAAAGGGAGGAGAGAAGGGAAAAAAAGAAGTAGAAGATGGAAGGAGGGAAACGGGGGAAGTAAACAGAAAAGGAAGCAACTCACAGGTCAAAGAGAAGATAGTGGAAGCCTTCCTCAGAGATACTGTCATGAAGACGAACTGCAAGAGGGAAATCACACTAATTAAGTCTGTTTTAGAACATTTTTATTATACAGGCTGCTATAATGCACATTAATAAAGGGCTTTCAGCTTTATTGTAAACCAAATGATACCATATATTTAAGACATCTTGGTAAGAAAAACAATAGATAATAGTTTAGCTTTTTATATTTCTTTTTATATTTATATATTTATTTTTTTAACTGATGAATATTTTTCCACAGAAACTGATATTTTCATATTGCTAAACAGCTGATCAGTCAACACTAGTACTACTTTGGATAGCAAAGGACATTGTTTATTCAGTGTGATATGAATTAGGCTGTTAGTTTAGGCTAATGTGAAATGAACAGCAGATTCAGAGTGTCTTTTGGCATGTTATTATAGTCTTTCAAATAATGTATCATTTCTCTTGCAACGTCTTTAAAGTTCACATTGCACGCCTTTCTTTGTGTATTGTTAAGAGGATCATTGTGCACTCTGATTTTTCTGAGGATACACAGAAAAATCATTGTTGATCAGTGGTCATGAGAATATGCGTATTAATGATCTGTATTAAAGAAGCTGAACCTTGTGTTCAAAAATGTAACATTTAAAAATCAGAATCTCGTGTACATGCACTGGATTCATGTATTAATTGTTCTATTTTGCTATTCAAATTGAATCACTGTGCAAGTGCAGGACATTGTCCCATTGTGTTACTAATGTCACAACCTCTTGTACCAGTTTAGCAGCATCTCTTTGGGATTGGTTGCTTGGATTTACGTATTTTGTTGTTCACATCTTTATGTTTAAAAATGTAATAAAACAGAAATCTGAAAAAGAAAGTCTCACCAATGTTGGGATGCTTTAGCAATCTGCAGATCCTGGCTTCCCGCTCCAGTTTCTGATGGTCTACAAGGGAGTAATGCTATGTTAGTTTGAGACAAAACAAGCAAAGGAAGAAAATGAAATGAAATGAAATTAATGGCAAGGAGATGAAACAGGAGAAAAAAGGGATGATACGACAGCAAACAAAACAAGAAAAGAAAGTAAATATAAAGAGAAATGAAGAATAGGAACAGAATGGGGATATGAAATCAAGGAAGGAACCAAACAAGAAAGAAAAGGAGCGGGTAAGAAGGAGAAGAGAGGAAACATGGAATGAAAAACAAAAAGAAAACGGTGAGAAAATAGGAAAGGAAAACAATATCAAAAACAACAGGAGAGGATGTGAAATGATGAGAACAAACAAGAAGTAAAACAAGAGAAGTGATAGAAGGGGAAACAAGAGCGAAAAGAGGAGTGAAACAATTAGAGAAGTGAAGAAAACAGCGCAAAGGAGAAGAAAGAATGGGAATGACACAGAAAAATGACACAAACAGAAAGAGTAGAAAATAGAAATAAGTAGACAAGAGAAAAAACAAGACAGGCATAACAAGAGATAAAATGAGGGAAAAAAGAAGTAAGGAAATGACCAAAAGGTGAAAAAACAAACCAAGGAAAGTAGAGAAGGAAACAAGAAGAGCTTTGGTTCAGTTGAATGTTTTGCTTGGAGGTTAGTGTAAGAAATCCAACTGAGTGTCTGTGCTGCAGGCAGTTAGTGTTGCCCTATAGTTCAGACACAAGCATCTGTATCAGTACCAGAGGAACAAACAATTTCAGCGGAAATATTCCTGAACCTGAGACAGAAGTGGTTGTATTTTTAATAAAGGTTGTGTGATGCTGACACTCCCACAGTCCCACCTATGAGCTCATTTCTGACAAGCAATAACACTACTGTATTTTTAGCAGCTTTCAGAGGTGTTTTGTATTGTCGTTCTTTTTTATCAGTGTTATATTGGGAGAAGTAAAAAAACATAATGCTGCTGTCTCATAGTTGGACTCTCCTTGTAAGTATTTTTGGGGGAAATGCTTGATTTTCAAAGCACAGATTAGTTCTCGTGCTGTGGATTATGACTGAGCCTATCATCTGCCTCTCTCTGAAACAGACGTGAAGGCTTCACACTCTGGAATCAAACAAGTGCTAAAATATGCTAATGTGAGCCTTTCAAATCTGGGACATACACATGATGATGAAATGATGCCTCTGCTTCTCCAAATTCCTGAAAATGCACAAAGTATTTGATAGCTTTGTTTTTCACTCTCACCTCTGGCCGAGAGCTTTTTGGTGTTGATGATTTTGGCTGCATATTCTTGGCCTGTACAAAGTTTGACACAGCGACGTACCACTGAAAAGGCCCCCCTGGGGAAAAAAAAAAGACAGGAGACAGGGGGGTGAGAGGCTGCTGCATAAGCTTGGTCAGCATCAATAGGGACATCAAAGCTATCCAACTGTCCTCACTGTGATTCTGGAATCTTTCGGGTCTAATCTAATACAGAATATTATTCAAAGGTTTTAGGTACTGAAGCAGAAAGGTAGAAAATCAATCACATCTGTGTTAACATGATGTCATGTCTTTATACTGCATGAAAACCCATGCAGACACAGGACTGGTCAACCACAAATAAATAAATAAAAATGCCACAACTGATGCTAGAATCTATTCTGCAGAAGCTGATAACCACACAAATGTGGTGTTGTGTCAGATCGTCTTTCCACTCATCTCTTCTCTACTTCCAGACAATCATTTTCTAAGGTGCTTAACCTCACCCTGACATAACCATGTATCGCAGTGAGCCCTAACTGTTACCTAATCTATTCCTAAATTCAACCACAGCCACATCATAATAATCATAATTTGAGAAATACACGCTGTGTCCAAGAGAAACAGTACAAGAAGTCTTTTCCTGCAGTAGTATCTCACTTGTAATTGCTAATTTCAATTTGATTTCAGATCAATTTATGCACTTTTTTAAGCCAAGAAATTCATCTATTAGATAGAGTGAAGCTAGTATATAATCAAACTCTATACAACGTGACTTTGTTACCGCTCTATTTGTTTATCTATTCTTTTCCAAAAAACAAACTGAGATTATGAATAAATTCAAATCACAAGCCTAAATTTTCTTTAGGTCTCATATTTTGATCACATTCTGTTGGGTGTCCTGATCAATGGTCAACCACAAATCATTAAAAACAAGTCTCTCTGCTCACACAGGCAGTATATTTCATGTTTTCTCTTAACTATACTGGATTAGTCCTCTCTTACCCAATCAAGTGCTTCAAATTTATATTACTTCGATTTTTCCGTAATTAGCAGGTAATGGATATGACTGCAGAACCAGGGGACACAGTACTGGTATTTAGTAGACACTGTGGATAATATCATAGGCCCTCCCTGAAGTATAATCTCCTTTATTGCTTTATTTGCTAAACAGGAGCATATATCACAATATGAGAACAGTGCTGTATTATTTTTTTAAACTTATAGTGACTGACACCCTAAACTCGTCAGGTAAGTGTTTAGTGAGGGCCTAAATAGAGTAAGCAGTTTTCTTATAGACTTCTATACAACACAGGTTCTTTTTGCAAACAGCGGAGCCTCCTTCCCTGCTGGCCATTAGAAACAATGGAGACTTATGACATTTTCACACCTGCTTCACTTTTCAGACCCAGTACACATGTCTGTTTTTTATATACATTCTATTTGATCAGATCGTAAAAAATCCAGAGTGGAAATTAAGCCTAGGTTTAGGATATTCTGGCTGATTAAGGCAAGTTCTAATATGGTCTACTACAATGACACTTGCATGAAATACCATTATGTTAAGGATTGAAAGGCTTCTTTTTTAGTGTTGGTGCTACTCCAACACCAACACTCAAAAAAGTGTTCTTCTTCTTTTGGCTACTCCCTTCATCATCCTCTTGTCCTTGCATTCTCTTCTGTCACACCTACCTTCTGGATGTCTTCCTTCACTACATTTATAATTCTCTGTGGTCCCCTTCATTCCATCTACATTCACTATCTCAAGATAGTAATTAGTAATTCATCTTCACTGTTAAACCTGTCACCTGTATTTCTTCTTGATTCTACTGACTTTCATTCCTCTTCTCTCCACTGCATATCTCCACCTCTCCATGCTCTTTTCCACCTACTCCCACCCCCCCTACCAATCACACTGTCACTAGCAAACATCATATTCCAAAGATGCTTCTGCTAACCTCATCTATCAATCGGGTTAAGGTTATGGTTAGCTCACTCCTACCACATACCTCAGTACTGTCTCACTGTCCTCATACGACATGAATGAGGACAGTGAGACAGTCCTCACACACTTCTCTGCCACTTCAGACTTCTTCATTCAGTACCACAGGTTGCTGCTGCCACTCATTCATTGTCACCTCTCTCTTCTTAACCTAGCCTCAACAACTCTTAAAAGGTAAGGGCTCTTATATTGTAGAATTATCAGATAGATAGATAGATAGATAGATAGAAAGGAGGCAGGCATGTGTTTGGTTAACATTTTTAACCTAGCTGGACTGGATCAGGAGACCCTGAACCATCCCTTAATTATGCTGCTATAGAGTCATATTGCTGCAGGTGATACACAGCAATATATTGGGCACTTCTTCTATTTGTCTTCTTTCTCCATTAGGCTGTGTTTTATCCACTCTGCCTACACATTCCTTTTGCTTTTCTCTTTCCCTTCACCCTCCAACCAGTTGCAGCAGACGGCTGATCCTCCCTGAACCTGGTTCTGCTGGCGATTTCTTCCTATTAAAAGGCAGCTTTTCCTTCTGACCATTACAGAATGCTTGTTGATAACAGGTATTTTGATTGTTGTGATTTCTTCCAAAATACTGTAGGGTTTTTAATTTTTTAATGTATAAAAGTAACTGTTTTAGCACTGATTTAGCACTATATAAATAAACCTGAATTGAACTGAATAATTTTAACTGTGATTTACCTTTTTGCATCAACGCTGTGAATGGAAGCAACCAATGAGATATATCAAAGTATCTCAATCATTTGATGAAATGACCAAGACTAAAGACTAACTATCTAAGAACAGGGGGTGCTTGTAGTGTTCTCCCAGAAAATGATCCTAAGGGCTTATGATCAGAATCATCAGCAGAATACTTTATTAATCCCTAAGGAAATTATGTATATTGAAGGCATCTGGACTTCTCATTGTTCTTAAAGTTTTACCCTCTCATGAGTCAACCCTTTCTTCCTAAAGATTATATTAGCCTTTATTTGGCAGATGGCAGAGATGTGACGATTGACAGGAAAGCAGTGAAAAAGTGCAAACGGTCACAGGTCAGTCTCAAACCCCAGCCACTGTCTGCTGACCATCTAACATATGGCTGTCTGCCCACCCACAGAGCTACTAACCACACTACCCACTGTTTTAGATGTACAACACCTTTTAGTGAAGCTCTTAGGATGAACATGATCTACACAATTGGGAATCTAGACATATTCCCAAATGGAAGCAACAACAGTATATGCCGTGGTCACAGCATTTATACACAATAACTAAGTTTGTTTCCATTATTATTTACAGCCATTTTTCCACTACAACTTGAATCATTTCAGTGGCATCAAACAGGAAAGAAAAGGCATCAATTTGAAATACCCTAAGTGTGTGCATTTTGGAGTTTTTGGGGCAACATTTGCTCATCAAACTCAATAGAGACCAACAGAAATAACCTCCTCTGTCATTTCTCAGAGCTAATTTTATCTCACCTCAGTATTGTTATGCAATGAAACACTCGCACTCCCCTCAGAGCCCATGCCTCTCACAAGCTCTCCAACATGAATATATTATGGGGAGACAGGGTGACTAAGCATGACACTTGCTGACATCCCGCCTGTTGGTGGAAAAGGCAGCAGAGCTTAAACATGACAGGTTATCTGCAGGGCAGGTGGGAATCAGCTGGAGTGCTGGATCTGGGTCCAAAACCTGGATTAATTTATCTCAGAGTGCAAGGCCTCTTACCTAATCTTCTATCTTTTCCCTTTTGTCAAATAATAAAAATGGATCACATATAGCCAGATAGAAAACACTTTAAACCTAGAAAAACCTTTAGTAGTAAGTCTATTCCCTCGTTTAATAATAACATCATGGCAATCTTCCTGGAAATTCTGTGTGGTAATGAAGAATGTGACATGGGGTTCAAAATTTGGGTCATTAATAATGCTAATTTCTACAATGTTTGGATGCTGGAGTCTACAGTTTGTTTACACACAAAGCAAGCTGCTAATTTGCCAAAACTAAAGTCCATTTCCAATAAATGCAGCTTTAAAAATTATTGGCATCTTGTAATCTACAAATATGCAAATTTAGCTATTCATAGTCACTCCTTTTGAGTTGTTTTGCCACAGTAGATACATTTGGCATAGACCAAAACCAGCTTTTCAGGAGAAGAACTTGATAGTCATTGAGAAACACGGTAGTGTAAATGTTATTGGCTTGGATTGTTTTGAACTACTGTGTCTACATTAAGGGCATCACAATGGCCTGACAATTAAAGTTAGACATCAGATGAATTTAATTAAAAATGTCAGTAAAACTAAAAAATACAAAAATAATATTAAAATATTGCTAAAAATATTTCTTACAATATCAAAGCATTAGTGTATTACTGAAACACTGTTTTTCAATTCAACTCAATTTCCTTTATATACCACCAAATCACAGCAGCAGTCATCTCAAGGCACTTATAATGTGAGGTAAAGACCCTATACAGAGAAAACCTCAATAATCAGATGACCCCCTTTGAGCAAACAATTGGTGACAGCGGGAAAGAAAAACCCCCTTTTAACAGGAAGAAATCTCCGGCAAAACCAGGCTCAGGGAGGGACACCCATCTGCTGTGACTGGTTGGGAATGATTGGGGAAAGACAGGACAAAAAACACTCTGCCTCTCAACAAAGAGAGAGAGGCAGAGATTAATAATAACTAATAATTACATTCAGAGTGGTGTGTAAACACACAGTGAATGAAAAAAGTGAGTGAACAAGAAACCCTTGTGCATCATGGTGAGTGTCCAGCAGCCTAGACCTATTCCAGCATAACTATGGGAGGATTCCGGATCACCTGATTTAGTCCTGACTATAAATTGTATCAAAAATAAAAGTTTTAGGCCTTAAAACTTTCTCCCAAATCCAAACTGGGAACTGATTCCACACAAGATGGGCCTAAAACCTCAAGGCCTCTCATTCTACTTTTAAATACCCTGGAAACCATATGTAAGCCAGCAGTCTTGAGATGAAATGCTGAATTGGGATAAGATGGAGCCCTATTATTCAACATGCAGCAATCTGTAGATGCAACACCGGTTAATCCTGTAGCATCATTTATCTTCCCCACAAAGTTCAAATCATTTCAAACTGGTTTCTACAAGGTAACAATTAGTTCACTATACTCAAATGATCTCATTAGTCACCAGATCTCAATCCAGAATAGCACTTTTGGGAAGTGGTGAAATGGCAGATTCTCATCATGGATGTGTAGCTGGCAAATCTGTAACAGCTGTGTCATGTGTCACTGCTGGATTTTGTATTTCTTAAGGACACGATTTTCGGACACTGTTCATCTGCTGTAGGTAGTGTTTTTAGGCCTGCCACTTTTTTTGCTCCAAACCTGCTCTGCCTGTCATACTGTGATAGTTTTCATCGATTCAGCTAAAGAAACTTGAACAAATGACATGCATTTGCAACAGGCTTCTAGTACTAAAGTGCCTAAAGACACAATTTAAAATTGGTTCTTTGTTAAGTTTCTGTTATCAGTAGATGCAACACTGGTTAATCCTGTTTGTCTTTTCAATACTTGAATTCATAAGTCAGTGTTAAGTGGTTTCATAAACAAAAGAACATTTCTCTGAAAAGGATCAGGTGCAAGGATTGGACT
>VURO01027927.1:0-12284 GCA_015108175.1 Pelvicachromis taeniatus
GTGTGTGTGTGTGTGTGTGTGTGTGTGTGTGTGTGTGTGTGTGTGTGTGTGTGTGTGTGTGTGTGTGTGTGTGTGTGTGTGTGTGTGTGTGTGTGTGTGTGTGTGTTTCAGCTGTATAATTTTGGAGAAACGGTGTCTGTAGTGTTTTGGACAGAGACGTGGAGACCAGAGAGCTTCTACGACAAAATTTGTAAAAACAGAACAGCTGGACTACACACACTCTGTCTGCTGGGTAAGGCTTGCACACGAACACAGATAGATCTTCTAAAATATTATCCACAATATCCAAGATAAAATTATTATGTAACAAAAAAATCAGCAGTGGAAATTTATATATAATGATATCAATAGAAATATATGTCTGTGTGTGTGTGTGTGTGTGTGTGTGTGTGTGTGTGTGTGTGTGTGTGTGTGTGTGTGTGTGTGTGTGTGTGTGTGTGTGTGTGTGTGTGTGTGTGTGTGTTAAGGTTGGGCGATTGGAAGAATATATCCATTATCGTTTTTACAAGGGCGATTTATTTATTTATTTGTTCATGAGTAAGTTTGCTAATAATGTTGCAGTCAACAGAAATAAATAATTGCGCTGTTTTAACGGCACCCTCATTCAGCTGTGAGCAAATGCAGCAGTATATATATCGCCTATCGTCTGTTATTGGACTAACAATTGCCTGCTGGAAAATCTTTACATATCGCCCAACCTCATTACACATACATACATACATGTGTGTATGTATGTTGCCCAGTGCACGAGTGGTGCTCCCCAAAACCTCTCTCTGCCCGACTCTCCTCAAGAGAAAGTAAAAGACCAGAAAATCACAATTAGCAAGTTCGCTAGCCGACAGTTCCAGTTCAGTGTAATAATCCGACAGTCGCCGCACATCCAGCTTTAAATGCTGCTGGTCGTAGCTGATTGGAAACAGCTGGCCGAGTGATGAGACGCGAGAGGATTGACGACAGCATGGAGGGACTTCCGGGTTGTAGGTCGCCCGGCTACTATTGGAGACTGGCGTCTATTTTTCGTGACATGTTTTCAAACCGGCGTTTATTAGAAACGGGCGTCAATAAGAGACAGGCCACTATTAGAAGATATACGGTATGTATGCGTATATGTATTCGAAACAAAACCGATGCCACTGAAATTTCTGAAATTTTCATTTTAAGTGTCCAAAAAGCACATAATGAAACTTAATCTTCTAACCTGAATAGAAATCATTTTATTTAACTTAACAAAGTAGTAAAAATATACTGTATTATAATCGTGTAATACACAGAGTTTAAGATATCCCAGAAATTTAAAAATAGAAATAAATTATGAAATTAGGCATTTTAACATAAAAAATGTATTAAAAATGTAAAACATTCTTGATCATTATTGAAAATATGCAAACAAAAAGTCTGAATCAGAACCCAACAGTCATTGTGAATTAATGTGAAATGATGCTGATGGCCATCTGAGGCTCTTTTTTTTATTTTCTGCAATGAATATTTAAAACACGCCCACTCACCAGCAGGTCATCCACCTCCCACTGGACTCTTAATTTATGGCCGTTTGGGGCATTTGGGGTCCCTGGGATGATTGATGCGGGTGTCCGTACCGCTCATCTATTACTTCTCCAAGCACACGCACATTCACAAAAGAGCAGGGCCGTGGTTTTTGACTTCACAGACACCAAACACGGCAGGACTCTTCCAGTAGAGCCATTTATTTATTTCAAGAATTCACATTTATAAGATAATATAGAATTATTCATAAGTAACTAAAATGAAATCAGTGATTAAAAATGCTGCCACATAATTAATAAAGAGATTGTTTACAGACACTACACAGCTTAAAATAGAAGAATGTGTAACCCCCCCCAAAAAAAAAAAACCTCTTTACATTTAGAAATTATTTATTAGTTAATAAAATAAATGTACATGCCTGCAGAGCATTAAATAAAATATTATATAAAATAACAGCCATATGAACTGTTGAATCCAAATCATCAGTGACCTTAACCTAAATGTCAGAGGTCAGTTTTTTTTAACATCGTGTGAATGAGATAATTCAAATTTAAATTTGTACTATAGGTGTGTGAGGGGTAGCACTGGCTGTTGCTAGTATTTCTTAATATAATCTCTTTCGTAATCATATGTGGTTTGTTGTCTAAACCTCAAGAACCTTCAGTTTGCAATATGACAAGGAATTGTTTACCAAATTGGTGATTGGAATAGCTGTGGCTCAGGAGGTAGAGCAGGTCGTCACCCACGGATGCACTCATTAGAGTGAGAATGTTTGATAGAAAGCACTTAGGCACAAAAAAATGCTTGTATGAATTGGTGAATGAGGGTTGTACTATAAGTGATTTGAGTGCTCTACCAGCACTCTTCTTGATTAATTTTCTGTGGTTGATTCTAGTAAAAATAAAAGCATGGTTTGGAAGAAATCTTCTGTGCTTTCTATCTAACATTAACACACTCACACTAATGTGTCCATTGGTGGCAAATTGGGGTTCAGGATTTTCTCTGAGGATAATTTGACATGCAAATTGGAGAAACTAGGGATTGAAATACCGACTGGTCGACAACCCACTCTGTTCCCTGAGCCGTATCCACTCTAAACAGATTTTTATTTTTAAAACTGACAAATTTCCGATATTTTATATTATTTGACTGGATATTAATTTAAAGGGATATTGGAAAATGTAACCAGTAAATTTATTTTATAGTCTTCAGAGCAAATGGTTTCTTAATGACTGTTGGGGTGTAAATGCATGTTTGGTTCAGGGCTTAAAGTAAAAAATGTTTTCTTCTTCTTTTGTTTTTATTATTAGATATTAAAGTCAAAGAGCAGAGCATCGAGAACATGATGAGGTAAGACCCAGGTCCAGATCACATCCAGAACCAGCTCTAGAGTGTTAGAGATCTCACTGTGTGAGGTCTGTTGTTTTCTGACTTAACCCTCACTGTTTGTTCAGAACCAGAAACCCAGACCATGTCCACATGAAGTTTTTGCATGACTTATCTGTGTAGACAATTTAATTTAAAAAATTATAGATAACATCTTATTTCATGGTGTTATCTTCAGGTGATTTATTCAAAGCACATTCTCTGTTGATTCACAGCATCCACTCACTGTGACTTTTGGGATTTGCTAGCTCAGCTCGTAGCCGACTCACTAGCAGCATGGCTCCTTCACCTGTCCCTCCTGTACTTTCCTGCTCAGCATGTCAGATGTTTAGTTACTCCTCAGCCTCCTTTAGTAATAACGATACTTGTAATGCATATAGCCTGTTTGCAGCTCTGGAGGCCAGGATCACTGAATTGAAGACTTTGCACCCTTGAAAAACCCATAGGGCTAAAACATGGAGACAAACAACCATTTGCACTCACATTCACACCTACTTGACATTTAGATTCACCAATTAACCTAACTCAATTCAATTTTATTTATATAGCGCCAAATCACAGCAACAGTCGCCTCAAGACACTTTACACTGTAAGGTAGACCCTACAATAATACATAGTTCATTTATTAGGTACTGATGTATAGTTCTTAGTTTGGTTACACCTGTGCCCTTGTTTCTCATTGTCTCTGTTATGTTTTGATATCTGTTATTCCCGGTCTTGTCTGTGTGTGTCTGTCTGGGTTTGGTCTCTGTGTGTGTCTTCTCGTTACTTCCCATTTTCAATTCAATTCAATTCAAATCACAACAGTCGCCTCAAGGCGCTTTACATTGTAAGGTAGACCCTACAATAATACATACAGTGAAATTTGTTCATGTAAATGGAGAGTCCTCTTGGCAGGAAGGTTAATTATGGAGTTCCACAGGGTTCTGTGCTAGGACCAATTCTGTTTACATTATATATGCTTCCCTTAGGCAGTGTCATCAGAAGGCATAGCATACATTTTCAGTGCCATGTACATGACACCTAACTTTATCTATCCATGAAGCCAGATTACACACACCAATTAGTTCAACTGCAGGAATGTTTTTAAAGACCTAACGATGACCTCTAACCCTCTGCTATTAAATTCAGATGAAATGAAAGTTATTGTGCTTGGCCCTAAGAATCATACAAATATGGTATCTAACCACATATTTGTTCTGGATGGTATTACCTTGGCCTCCAGTAACACTGTGAGGAACCTTGGAGTAATTTTTGACCAGGATATTTTTTGTTACATCTTCCTCCCCTGAGCCCGGGTTCTGCTGTACATTTCTTCCTGTTAAAAGGGAGCTTTTCCTTCCCACTGTCTCCAAAGTGCTCGCTCATAGGGGGTCATATGATTGTTGGGTCTACCTTACAATATAAAGCGTCTTGAGGCGACTGCTGTTGTGATTTGGTGCTGCATAAATAAAATTGAACTGAATGATCAATAGTGGGTCAACGACTCCCAATATGGCTTAAATCTGTGACTCTGTTCTAATTGGCCTTAGAACTGAAAAAGCTTCTTGGATTAGAGGTGAAGCATCTTCAAGTAATTTAAAGAAGTCCAGTGGCTTTTCTTTCCAAGCTCATTATAAGACCACATGAAGTTTGGAGGTCAGTAGCGACTCTGCAGAAAGTTGGTGACCTCTGCACAATATGTGTCTCAGTATCCACTACTATGTTATAATACCACTAACAGCTGATCATGGAACATTTAGTAACAAGGAATTTTCCCCGCTGGACTTGTTGCAAAGGTGGCATTCTATCACACCACTCTAGGATTCACCGATCTCCTGAGAGTGACCCATTCTTTCACAAATGTTTGTAGGTGTTGATTTTCTAAACCTGTGGCCATGAACACCTGAATTCAGTGATTTTTAGATGGAAGACTGAATACTTTTGGTAATATAGCATAGTTTCAAAGTTTTCTTCCACAGATGTGAAGGTTTGAATTAAAGGAGTCTGACATCTGGTTAAAGTGAATCTTTGATTACGGATTTTAGAGGGAAGAAGATCTACGAGCCTCCTCGCTTCATGACAGTCAAACAGGCTGCAGATCAGCTAATACAGGTCATCCACAGGAGGAGGGAGGAGGGCAAGGAGTTAGGTGAGTCACACCTGACATGCGACTAACTCAACAGGACCTGCTAATGTGAAGCAGTACTTTCTTTCAACTCCATATTTGTTCAGATTGAAGTTCTGGTACAGTCATCAGTTAGAAGAAAAAAGATGATAAACTTTAGGATATTCTGAACCATGACTTTGCTTTAGGCAGATTCAAAATTGTGGATGAAGGGCTCTCAGAATGTCTGCATTCTGCGAGCCCTCGTGCTTTGATTATTGAATATTTCAGCCTTATGCTCTCTTAGTTGATTTTGAAACATTAGGCTCAGACCCTAAACACTCGTTAATGTGTTGCTTCGCCGTGACACTGCTAACCACTGTTAATCATATATTTTTACTGATAGTAGAACCAGTGGTCAGCTGTGTTTGCTCCAAACTCATGTGTCTTTGCCCCCCTTTTCCAGGCATGACAGAGGACACTGTGTGCGTTGGTGTGGCCCGACTCGGCTCTGATGACCAAAAGATCCGTGTAGGAACATTAAATCAACTGGTGTCATGTGACCTCGGTGCTCCACTCCATTCGCTGGTCATCACCGGTCGACTCCACCCGTTGGAAGTGGACATGCTGCGAGTAAATGCAGAACCAAATGCACTGGAAAAACTGCACATGATCGACAGCTCAACCTACACCTCTTGACACACTTGTGTTCACCTGCTTGTCTACAACTACCATTAGTGACGCACTCTATTTTCCCACGCCCCAAATGGTAAATTAAACTGCACTCTTGAGTCAGAACTTAAGCCTTCCCAATGAACTGGGGTTTTTTTTGTTTGTTTGTTTTTTAACCGAGAAAAATCTGATGTTTTAGACTGAATTGGGAAGTTGAGGATATGTCATCACCATGAACCTTTACTCAGTAGTATAGCTGCTGTCCACTTGTGAACTTCCCATGCTCATTTCATTTTCAATGTTCCAAATTTCATAGATTTAACTTTTCTTAGCCGTTTTTGTGAAAGGCAATTATGTAAGGCTGAGTCCTTACCTAGGATTCAGCTAAGCCCTTTCCCTAATTCCCAAACTAAGTTTGAACCTTTTTAGGGCTAAAAATGTCCCCTAACTATGATGGGTTTAAAAATGGTCCTCACAAAGAAGGCACACAGAAGCAGAAAAAATGAATTAAAGTAATATATTGATGGAATATTTAAAAACAAAACAAAAAGAAAACATTTCAAAAAGGCAAGAAAAGTGTTTTAACCAGCTGAACCCAGTTCCAACTTATGATCACTTCATGCTAAAACTGCATGTTTCCACGCGTGCAGAGGAACCACTGATAACAATTCTGATATTAAAACCATTTACAAATACTACTGCTCCTGGAGTGAGAGCTTTTTCCCCCCATGGGGCTCCAATCCTCCTGCAGCTGTTTAATTAAGATGTGATGATGAATAATCATTCTCAGAGAATCATAATTATTTATTACAGCTGTAATAAATATAAAAAAAAAAAAAAGAGGCTTAAATCCACTGGTCGGTCACATGGTTTGGCACATACAGAGTGACTTCACACACACTGTCAACCAATCAAGTCTGAGCAGTGATGTCAGAGGTGTTGGGAGGGGCTCAGATTGTCTCATGACAAAGGCACTTACCCATAATTCTTTGTGGAAGGGGCAGAATTTCCACTGTGAGGAGGATTATTATTTTTTATTTTTTTTTAAGAAAGTGGGTGGGGCTGTTTTAGTTCATCAGTTCTGAGAGCCCTCCCCCCTATTTCAGTCTGTGCTGCAGTGACTGTGGGGGTCAGAAGTCACCTGCAGACGTAGACTGCATGTGATTGGTCCCAAGTGTAGTGGAATATTGGCAGCTTCTACATAGCAGCTGTGTCGATCTGAACATACAGCTGCCGAACTCCTGCCTGTGGAGACAAAAACATTCACCATGACTGAATACTACGTTGACAACGTGCTACCATCAATACTGCTCAAAGTAAAATTTGTAAAAATGGTGCTGCTGATACAACCCATATCTACAACTTCAACTGCCACAGGGTACAGTGTACTTATATGAAGCTGTGTTTAGGTACCTGCGTGAAGATGTGGTGTGTCTGGCTAAGGATCCAGCGGGTGTCAGCGTCAGGGGCGACCAGCAGCTTTAATGTTCCGATATAAACATCAGTACACAGCGTCCAGAAGTGAGGCTCCTGCAAATTATACACTCCCTGCAGCTGCTGCACCTGATCACAACACAATAAACCATAAATCAGACTCGTCCACTCCATTCAGGGGCTTGAGGTACCATTACCTTCTTAAATTAGTGCTACAATTATTATTACTACTACAACAAATGATTAGTTACTAATGATAGGACCAAGAAATCTACAAATTATACGCTAAAATACATATTACAGAATTATTCAGTGGCACCTTCGATTTTTATGGCATGCCATCAAGTAACTCACCAAATACACCAAAATCTAACTTTATGCTAAATACTGATGTTTGCTCACTTCCTACCACGGAACACTTAAGTAAGGTCACTACTCACCCTCTGGTAGCACTCTGGTAGGGCATGGTCTAGTGAAAATGGAGTTCTCTGCATCAGAATCCCAATAGACTCCTTCAGTAAGGGTACCACACTAAGGATAAAATGATAGAAGAGAGAAAGCTCAGACAGAAAGAGAGCTTTTATTGTCATGTATTTTTAGTTATGTTGTGCCAATTCACAACAACAGCCACCTCAAGGCAGTCTGCATTGTAAGACCCCACAATTTTGGAGAGAAAATTCCAGCAGTCAGACGATCCACTATGAGTAAGCAGTGACAGTACCAAGGAAGAACTCTCCTTTAACACAAGGAAAACTCCAATAGAATCAGGATCAGGAGACAGAACAAAGCACACACTATGAGAGAAGTCAAAGATGTAACCTATAACAGGAAAACAAGGGGGAATGAAAAGACGGAAGTGGAGCAGAAAACCTCGGTACATGTACATAATAATTCAAAACTTGCAATACTATTCCACTGCTGTGCAAGAATACATTAATGTAAACATCCATCCAAAATTTAAAATCTTAGTCCAAGTTCAGACTCATGTGCAAAGTTGGGAATTAATGAGATGAGTCTGGTCTGTTTTACCATGAACCACAGCTCTGTGTGGAGATTGTAGAGATTCTTAAGATGAGTCTGAGTTTAACTCATTTGTAGAATCTGTAGACTTACAACTGAAGTTCTGTGATGAGTTTGACTTTCCAGCTGCAGAAACCTGATACCTGCAGTTATGTGAAGGCCTCTCAGCTAACCACAGCACCACTCTGCTGACTCTTTAAATTGGCAGCTGTGCTCACTTCCAGCATATCAAACCACATCAGCACACATGAACTCCATTTATCTTGGATTTCTGGGAAATCTGACCACTGCATTCACATTCAGAAGACCAGCGAGTAAACACAGACTCCAGGATTCATCAAGGACAATACCAGTGGTTTGGCATGTTGGAGTCCATTAAATACTAATTGAGCATTCTTTACATTAGTGGAAACCATTTTTCCAGCTACAGAGTCAGGTCAGGTTTTTGATTGATTTCCTGTCTTCCAGGCAGATGCCGTTTCCAGCATATTTTTCTCTGGAATTCAACTGCAGAGCTGAAACCTGATTGATAATCCATAAGCTCTAGTAGCCAATGAGGAGCATCTGTAAGATGGTAGGGAATGTCTGCTATCGTCTGAGGAAAATTAGCTTTTTTAAAAACATATGTTTGTGATAAGACAAAGTTACACATCGTGAGCATTATTAAAGAATGTGACATACTCAAAGGATCATTTAAAAGACAAAACAAGGGTTCTCACAGTCCTGCAGTGACTCCAGGCCTTAAACTGGGTTTTCATTATTAGAGAGTGGTTCACTTGGTATTGGCATACATCACTGTTATGCCACAGACCAGATCCTACTCAAGAGCGGTTTATGTTCCAGATAGGAAAATGTGAAGTAATCACCTACTGACCCATCAGCTCTTAGAGTATCCCTTAGATCTTAGGGTGGATATAGTGAGTGTCTAAAAGATTTATAAGACCCAAGTATTTGCCTTTAACTGATGATCATTAAATAATATAGATTCTTGGGTGGTATGGTGGTACAGTGGTTAGTAAGGTTCCTGGTTTGAATCTTTGCTTAGGCCCTCTTATGAGTAATGTTAGCTTAATTTGTGATTCTAAATTGGTCATGGATATGAGATCAAGTGCTTATGATATAGAAAATACAATGGTTAAAAAAACTTTGTGTTTAAAACGAGTGCTTTTAACTTCTAATTTAAAGCACTCGCTTGTTAAATGTTCATAGAAACTAAACATTTGTTTCCTAAAAACCCTCTCGTCTGATCATTTCCTGATAACATATAAAATTATAAAATTGATGACACAGCAGTGGGGAATTGATTTCATCACAGTAGATGTCTTTCTGAAAGTGCTGTAACTAAGTTTAAGAATATTATTCATCCACAGTTATCTTCAATGCCCTGTACCAACACAGAGCAGCTACCTGAAAGCACCTCCAACAGAGGTCGATTATCTTGTTAATAATTTTACCTCTTCGCTACGTATGACACTGGAGAGGAAATGCCGTATCACAAATTTCGAAGATCATCATTTAGCCTGGAAAAATTGTTTGCTGCTTTATACATTTTTTAAAAAAGGCCCTCCGTAAAGCTAGAACATCTTGATTGTTTGAAGAAAATAAGAACGACCCTAGGTTTCTCTTCAGCACTGAAGCCAGGCTGACAAAAAGTCAGAGCGCTGCTGAGACAACCATTCCTTTAACATTAACTAGTAATGACTTCATGAATTTCTTCACAAATAAACTTTACAGTACATGTACTGACCCTAAAACAGGACATCTACACTGTATTTGCTGACCTCACACCAAATTTGCATGTAGAATTAAAGCCTTTGTTTGAATTCCAATTTCTATTTAATCTCAAAACAGCTCTGATTCTGCAACAAAGAATCTAAACTGAAACTGTCAGGAGCAGATTATGTTCAGAGTTTCAGTTTAAAAAACATTTTCAATGTTTCTTTTATTTACGGCAGGTTTTAAGTATATTACACATTCTCTGCTAGGGGAATATGTTTTATATGTGCAGCTTCTTAAGCTGTACCTTACTAAAACCGTTGAATGAAATTTCCACATCTCTTTTATCAGGCTGGGATACTACTGGGACAGTAAGCTTTAAACTGGATTAATTTAAACATTTAAACAACAAGTTTCACAGCTCAAATGTGCAGCCTTCATCTTAGAAATCAACAGCAGCACAGAGAGAGTACTCTGTGATAAAATAATTAACTAGAATTAAAATGTTTATTTTACTGCTCTGTGCACTACATCATCTGATTAAGAACATCTACACACATGTATCTGGCTCTCTTCTATTGTGTGTCTTTTGTCCTGTTATTGTCCACAACCGGTTGCAACAGTTTGCTGCCTCTCCCTGAGTCCATTTCTGCCAGAGGTTTTTCCTGTTAAAAGGGAGCTTTTCCTTTTCACTGTCGTCTGATTGTTCTGGTTTTCTCTCTACTACTGTACACCTTACCTTACAATACAAAGGACCTTGAGCTGACTGATGTTGTGATTTGGCGCTATGTAAATTAAACTGACTATACAATACCAGGGTAAAAAAGGGTTTTAACACAGTAATAGTGTCCAGATCAATACTAGCTGATCAAATCACTTTACAAATTACCAGCCATTTCTGCTGTAGCGTTAAATCTACACCACCGTTTTTGAATTTCTCAGTAACAGAAAAACAATCATCACCTCAGTATAAGGAATAATAATACAGTCAAATATGTCTGCCCTTAAAAATCTGAGCACAGTGAAGCACGAGGAACCAGGAGGGAAGAAAGTTCAGCGTTTTTCTTGTTTCTATCAGCTGACAGAACGTGTAAAACACCAGGACACCAGCACACACAGAAACAACAGCAGCCATTTCTGTAGGTTAGATCATAGCTCTACAAAGATTCCCTGGGCGAGTCTAAATCAGACCTTCAACAGTAAGAAATGATAAGGAAGTATCACCTGACTCCAATAAGGATGGCGATCAGCATGGAGCAGATGGGATCGGCAATCATTAGATCATATTTCTGCATCAGCAGAGCAGAGATGATCACACCGACACTGCCCAAAGTGTCTGCAATAATATGCAACAGGACTCCTGGAACACAAAGATACAACACACATCGATACAACTCTCATACATAGTGATCAGAATACAGCAAGTTGAGACCAATTTATGTAAGACAATAAAAAAAGATACTAAAATTACAAAAACTTATAACTAATTATAAATACCGTGCATGAATTTAAGTCATTCTAAAATACTACAAATCCAATTGTAAGTATAGTTACAAAATTAAGCTAAATAAAAAGTAGAACAGAGTTCGTCCGTTATTCGAACCTCGGATACAGGAGGAACAATGCGGTTTTCGTCACGGTTATGGAACACTGGACCAGCTCTTTATCCTCTCAAGGATACTTGAGGGTGCATGGGAGTTTGCCCAACCAGTCTACATGTGTTTTGTGGACTTGGAGAAGCTATTCGACTGTGTCCCTCGGGGTGTCCTGTGGGGGGTACTCTGGGAGTACGGGGTTTCTGGAACATTGCTACAGGCCATTCGATCCTTGTACAACTGTTGCAAGAGCTTGGTCCGCAAGCTCTTGCAACTTGCAACAAGCTCTGGCAATAAGTCAGATTCGTTCCAGGTGGGTGATGGGCTCCGCCAGGGCTGCCCTTTGTCACCGATTCTGTTCGTAATTTTTATGGACAGAATTTCTAGGTGTAGCCAAGTGGCGGAAGGCTTTAACTTGGGTGGTCTCAGAATCTCATCTCTGTTTTTTGCAGATGATGTAGTTCTGTTGGCTTCATCAGGTGATGGCTTCCAGCTCGCCTTGGAACGGTTCGTAGCCGAGTGTGAAGCGGTGGGAATGAGAATCAGCACCTCCAAATCCGAGGCCATGGTCCTCTGCCGGAAAAGGGTGGAGTGCCCACTCCGGGTCAGGGACGAGTTCTTGCCCCAAGTGGAGGAGTTTAAGTATCTCAGGGTCTTGTTCACGAGTGACGGGAGAAGGGAGCGGGAGATCGACAGACGGATCGGTGCTGCGGCTGCAGTAATGCGGACGCTGCATCGGTCTGTTGTGGTGAAGAGAGAGCTGAGTGTAAAAGCTAAGCTCTCAATTTACCGGTCGATCTACGTCCCTACCCTCACCTATGGTCACGAGCTGTGGGTAGTGACCGAAAGAACGAGATCGCGGATACAAGCGG
>VURO01027928.1:13732-33188 GCA_015108175.1 Pelvicachromis taeniatus
TAGATCTAATAAAATGTTCAGACGATGTATAAATAGTGATTTCTTTCCTGCCTGTATTTTATTTTATTTTTCTTCCTATTTTGTATCTGACCTGTACACCCTGTAGATGTAAAATGAATATTTCACTACTGAGATGCAATGACCTGTTTTCTGTGCTGCCCCCTCAGGAATGGGGAGTTACTACTGCAGTTTCTTATTGTATGAGATTCTTTTTTAAGTTTGTAATAAAAACAGATTGGCAAAAAAAAAAAATAAGCATGGAAAAATTAAGCTGATTGCGCTGTCCTCATTTGTGCGTCCTCGAGCAGCTCATCGCTCTGATTGCGGTAAACAAATTTGAGTGATGTTTGATCAATAATTCAAAGCAAAGATGGAATTCTCAAATGGCGAGCAGCCAGCTTGCTCACCAGCCCACCTCGGCTGGACCCATCCCAGCAGATATTACTTTGCATTTCATCACCCAGCTTCGTCTGTCTGTCCTGCGCTGCGCTGTGCTGGTGTCTGTGTACAGCCAGCTGGAAAGCTGGCTTGCTCATGTTGTGGCTGTGCTGAGTATGTAGTGGTGTGGCAGCATGCACAGCTCCACATCCTCAGCACTGCATCCCTCATTCTCTTTTCATCATCTAGCCATCTTCCCTCCCCCACTCTCCATCCTTACCACTACCTGATCCTTTTCACTGCTTGTCCCCACCTCCTGCTTCCTCGCTGTCTTTGCTCCATCCTACACACACACACACACACCCATCCCTCTGGTCTTTAGAGGCTGCTGATATGTTACGCAACTCTGCTCCCCTGTCTGTCGATGTGATCATTACGCAACATCTCCTACTCTGCTGGAATACTGATGAGCAGCAGGACAGACGTAATGAGGAGACAATAAGAAGAGAGAAGAAAGATGTACACTCAGGGGGATTGTGTGTGTGTGTGTTTGTGCTTGCATTGAAGATGAGGAAGACGCCTCCATTTGTTACCCGACGTTTGTCACACAGCTGCTGCAGCTCTTCGGTGAATCAGGCAAGGTCAAAAAGACAAACCCATGTGTCGGTAAAACTCCAAATTTATTTCATATGCATAATACAAGATACAATTAGGACACAATACCGCAGGAGCATGTATCCAATACATGATAGGGACAATACAAAAACAAGAGGAAAAAAACCCACATTAATATAAAAATCCGAACAGAAAGCCCAAAACACCACAAGTCTTTAAAAATGTTTCCAGAAAGAGATTTAAAATGGTTTTCCAGGATCTACTTCAAACAAGTAAACCAGGACACGGTGTCGTCGATGTGAAGCACCTCAAACCAGTGCCAAGAGTTTCAGACCACAACCTTAAAACTGAGGTTTAGACTGGGAGATCTAGTCGTGCTGCTCTGAGCACACCTACAGGTAAAGGAAACACCTGTGCGCGCACACACTTGTGCCACCTGCAGGCAGCAGATGTTCTGTGTCGACGTATTTGTGCATTTCTTTATGTGTGTGTTTGTGTGGTGAATCTAATCACTCAACACCAGGAGGAACAACAAATCAAATCTCAGGGAGGGGTACATTAGGAGGGGTGAACAAGTGAATCTATCCTCTGTGATGTTCATTTTTTACCACCTTTATTCTTCCATTCTTATTTGATGCACTGGTAGAACTACAAACCACAAGCTGGCAAACCCTCAGTTGCTTTGTGGGTTACATGTAATAGGTGGCTTCAGCTTTTACAGATTAAATTAAGCTTTCAGAAATCCAGGATTCTAGTTTTTCCCTCAAATGTTCCCCACAAGTGGCACAAAGGGTTTTCGAAGTGCAGGAGCCATCTTTTGTCTGTAGGTGGCAGAATACGCGCCTACATCCAAAAACCTTAACTGCAGGTCTGCATGCAGAGAATTGGGGAAAAACAACCTCTTTAAAAAGAAAAGAAGAAATTAATTTCATGGGGAGCTGCACATCAAACAAAAACTGCTACATACTTTATGCATCACGATACAAAATATGATTTGGATTTTATTGGCTTCTAAAAACTTCTCTTGGTCAGTGCCGTCTCAGAGTTTTTTCTTTTTAAATATCCAAGTTTGCATTCATCAGCTACACTGATGTCTAAAGCTCACGATGCGGTCGACGTCTAGTGTGAAGTTCAATGTGGAAGAAAAAAAAACCTCAAGAAACTGTTGTTACAACACACTAATCAGGAAACTCAAATGATCACATGAAGAAGAAGAAGAAAAAAAACAACACAAAAAGCACCAGCTGATTCCAGTGTATCCAGATATAGATCAATCTATAGTCCATTTAAAAAATAAAAATGATAATAATCATCCACAGTGATTAAAAGATGCTGCTTTCAGCTGTTTTCACCACAAGGTCAAGCGCTGGCCGCACGAGGACAGGCGGTGCTGTCATAAACAAAAGGACATCACAGCAAAGATGCTCCGTTTTTAAACTGTTCTGTACATTACACCACCAGCCTACGTCACCCCCCCCAAAAAACCAAAGAGCTCTAGTTTTCGGTCATGGTTTACAGACATAAGTACACTTGGTATAAAACTTTTTTTTTTTTTTCCTTTTAAAAAGAAAACAACAGAGAGACAGACAGGTTTACTGTGTTTCATGCATTAAGATCCCGGACTACAGAGGATCGAGAACTGGAAGCACGAATGACTTTGGGGCATTACTATGTAGTACATCATAGCAAGTATACATACAACATCATTACTGAAATTAAACTAGCATTACATAACAAAGTATTATTGCCACATTTATTTTCTTTCCAGGATTAGGAGCACAAGCTGGCTGATAAAATTAAAAATAAAAAGTTTGAGATACAGAGTCCCATAACAGTCTGCAACATATTTACTAATTAAGATTCACACTCAAGACGCTTTGGCGGAAAGAACTCAGTTTATAAAGTCGGATTTAAGGTTTTGCCAAATGAAACTAAGCTGCTTTGTAAGTGCTCTTTGCTTCAACCAACACTTTGTAGCCCTGCTCCACTTTTTACCTTTCACAGCAGCGTTGGTGTAGGACGAGGTAAAGGAGAGTGCACCCTGTCCTTTGTGTGTTCAGACACAACAATAAAGCCCACATCACTATATAAATCTGTTTTTAAAACAAACATCCAAGAGCACAGTTTACCCTTTGAATTCCCTGCTTTGTCATTGGTTTTCTTATATAGGTATTGTTCCTAAGAAGAAATAAAATTATCTGACACATTGTTTGTACATCACAATCAACAAATGCATTATTACCCAAGAATAAATACAGCACTCATTCAACTATTTGGCAAATATAAGGAATATTGTGGGGTTAATAAAGACACAGAGTCCCCGTCTTAGTAAAATAAAGACCAGGAGACATATTTACAGGGTTCAGAAACAACCGACTTTGAGCCTGCTTAAGATAAAAAAAAAGCAACCAATCAATCCAGTCCTCTCTACACCGTTAGCAGGCAGGCAGTGACTCTAGCACACTAACTGCAGTGTGCAGTAAATAAACATCCCTACAGCACTGTGCAAAACTCTTAAGCCAACCCCTCATTTCTTTATATTTTGCTTTCAACGAGACACACTTGGTTATTGTTTAAAGTGGTCTTGAGCAATAGTTCTCTGGGATTTCTAGAAAGCTCTTTCAAAGTTTTTGGGGTTTTTTTTACATTTGCTGCTTTTTCACTTTCAGTCCTTGTTTTGACCATTTCAAAGAATGTTTTAAAATGATTTAAGTATTAAAAAAGGCCCCTAACTAAAGGGGTGAACCAGTGTTGTGTGTACACATAACAAATTAGCAAAGAACCCATTTAAAATTGTATTTTTGTTACTAGCAGATTGTCACAAAACATATATTTGTTAAAATTTTTTGTTGAATCTACGCAAAAGGCCCAAAGTAACAGTTTGAAGGGGATTAAACGGTTTTCAGATCTTCTTACAATTTATGAGATTATGAAGGCAGAAAAGTACGGTTAGATTTCGAGCCATCATACAATACTATCTGTAAAGTGTGTGATTGGAAACCGCTTCATTTTTCAGAATGGCAATCATCTCCAACACTGCAGTGAAAGCGTACCTGAATACAAACACGAGTCATGGATTGGCCTCCTCAGAGCTCAGACCTCAACATTATTGAAGACATGATAAGAAAGCTGCCTAAGACAGATCAGACTGTGTTGAAGAATAAGGTGGTCATTCCAAATATTGACTTTGAAGCAGGTTAGAATTATACAAACTCTGTTTTTGTCTTTGTCCTATATACTGTATTTCCATGTATGTTTGCATGGTTCGATAAAATCCTATATCCCACTTTATGTGCAAAATCTTAAGAAATGAAGGGTGGTTCAAGACGTATGCATAGTACTGTACATGTGAAAATACCCCTCTACAATCGAGGGCCTTGGAGATCAAATGCACAGCATGCCTTTAACAGTAACCCGCAGACAGAAACTACTACTCCTTCCCCATATATAAAACAATCTGCTCCTTCACTGAATCTTTGAGGCTCTGAAAGCTGATCGTAGTAGAAAACAGATGTTAAAAATCAGAAGCTTTAAACTTTAGACGTACTTTGCATTTTCATTAGTATGCTACCATTAAAACAGCTCCCACTGCGATCATCGTTAATAAGGTAGACAACTGCTACCAGCTTAATCTCCACACACTGCATGTGTGTTTTCTTGTCTTTTTTTATTAATGAAAAAGTGCAAAATGGATTACAAACTATAAAAATGGTGCAGAGAGATGATTATATACACATAACAGTTGATTTTTTAACAGTGTGCAGAGGCGTGCTTGTGTGAAGGAAGAACTCTGACTGGACCACACCTTTCCTGAGGTCCCCCCCTTTCTCTCTCTCTCTCTCCAGACTATGAGTACCACCTTGAACCTGACTCCGGCTCCATTGTTCATCTGTTCCTCTCCTACACTTTAGTAAATATTTTTCTTCTGAGCCTCCTAATTAAGTGCAACACAAGGAAAGCAGGAGTACACATGTGCACCTCTCTAAATACGCGACTTCTGACTGACACTACTCGTGCTTTGGTCCACTAAGGTGTGCTGTGCTCTGACGGAAACTGCTGTATCAAATTTGAAAGCGCGCGATTCTTTTGAACCGACTCGCTCTTTTCATGTCGCGTGACTTTCTTTGAACTTTTCTCGAGACGGACCGTATTTTCCATGTTTGTTTGACCATGGGAGAATCCAGAATGGTCCACTTCCTCTCCTGAGTGTAGGAGCCAGGCGCTCTCCACAGGCCTTCCTGTGACCACCGCTCCCATCATGCCTCACTGCCTGCTAGTGTGTATCCAAAACTCCAGCATCATGTAAGAAACTGGAACTGAACACAGTGACTGGAGGTCAGCAAAGACAACAGTGCAAATTTAGATTCCCTTGGTGTTTGTATCTGTGTTGAAATTTGCGGGGAAGGGAGTTCTGCTTTTGTCTCGTCATGGGTTTTATTGTGAGTTTTCTTTTTTTCCTTTTTTCTTTTATTTATTTATTTTTACAGTGGGCCGTACTTGGCTTCGTATCGGGCCAGGACGTTCTTACAGCGACCGCAGTCCTTCCGCAGCTCAGCCATTTGCTGCCTCAGTGCAGCGTTTTCACGCTCCAGGAAGGATGCGCGCACGGTGATCTGGTTCTCCTTAAGGCGGCGTGCATCGCGGGAACGCTTTGCTGCCAAATTGTTCTTCTTTCTTCTCGACCAGTACTTCTCATCCTGTGAATGAAAAGGGAGAAAAAGAGGAGTTAAACTTGCCCACATAAACGAAGGGATTAGAATCAGGAGATCGCAAGCCTTCTAATGTTTTTATCGAGTTAATGTGGATCAAAACTGACATGTTAAAGCACAAAAAATCACACAGTATCACAAACTAACTCATGGAGTTGGAGCTTCTGCCTGATCTGCTTTTGATAAATGCATTTTTCTGACAACTGAAAAGGTGAAAAGAGTGGAAATGTTCCAAATATGTGTCATACATAACATCCAGTGTTTTTTCAAACTGGAGGGTTTTCAGTTTGGGAAGAAGAAAATCTGTTTCCACTGACCTTCTGCTCATCGGGAACAAAAACCTTCTTGGCCTTCTTGATCATCGGCTGTGGCTTCAGCTCCTCCTGGGAGAACCTGTGCTTGCGAGGGTTGAACAATTCACCCCCGGGCACGCTGGACAGGACGAGGTCTGTGGGATCCGGCTGGAAATTAATGTCCACCTCAATGGCGTCTGGGTCGATCGGGGAGGGCGTGCTACGTTCTGCAGAGTCCAGCAGGGGAGAAAGTAAGCTTGGATACTCCAGTGGTGGCCAGACTTTACCACCACAACTGTGAAATCTATCAGGGAGCTATGCAGGCTTCATTACTCTCAGCTGCTGATCCCACACAGACACATTTTATCATTGCAAACATTCATTTAAAAAAACAAAACTAACTGAAGGCTATACAAAAGAAGCACAAGTCTTTGTTGGAATAATAATTATACCTACATAATAAAAAGGATGAAAAGTAGCAAAACAAATAAGTTCACGGCATGCCACCCTGGAAAAAAAGGCTTTAAAAGTTCCTGTGCTGCTCAAATGAAAGTTATTGTTGGACACCTCCTAAAATATTATAAAAATTGTCCATTCGTGCTTCTGTTGTGTCAGTGTCAGTGTGTTAAACTGCCTGCAGTGAACATATTTGACTATATTAGCATTGAAGACCTAGATGAAAATTATATGCAAAAATCTGCATTTCACCACATCACTTTAGCAGAAGAAGAATGCACAGAAATGTCTGGGCAAGCACCAAAATCTGTATAAGGTACATCTGGCTGACAAATACTCTGACATACCACATTTTTATAAGTTGGTTTTAAAATTAGCCAGTCTGTCACGGGGCTGTTTGACCACATCTGATAACATTTATTAATCATTATGACTTCGGTTGCCATGTTTGATCAATGTTCTTCTTGGTTTTCTTGGTTTGATTAAACACTGGTGACTCATCTTTGGGGCTTTTGCTAAAGGTTTGGTTAACTGTGAAATATGTTAAATAATAATGTTATTATTTAACATTAACAAAAGAAAACAAGTAATTGCCTTTTTGGAGGTGTACCCTTGTATCTGGTGAGGTGTTGCTGTTTAACTTGTGACTGTTGTCGTTTTCTCTGTGTTATTGTAGGGTCCTTACCTTACCATACAAAGCGCCTTCAGGCGACTGTTGTTGTGGTTTGACGTCACTGCTTTTGGCTTTGGGCACTTAGCTGTGATTAATACTAGTCTTGTTGTGTTTCAGTAAACAGGTTCTAGTTTAACTAGAAAAAGCATGTAGTGGACTATCGTGCAGCCTTTATAGCAAACCTATAAAAGCTATAGCATGAACTTCAAAGGTCAGTGCTGTCTTGTTTTTACTTCTGTTCATGTTACACCAGCATTGACATTCTTAGACCAGCTGCATAGCTGAGAGGAAATAACAGTTTTCATCAGGTGTTAATGTTTAACACGTGCAGTAAATCTGCTTACCTGCTTTCTTCACTTCTGCTTTTGGTGTTGAATCCTCAGGCACAGATTCCTCTTTTTGCTCTTCCTCTTCCTGTTGTTCTTCTTCTTCCAGCTTAGCCAGTTGCAATGTGGTCACTGTCACAGTCTCCTCTGGATCTGAGGTGTCCATGGAGGCAGAGGGAGAAGATGATGAGTCTGCAGCGACAGGAGTAGCGGGAGTAGCTGTTGTAGTAGGAGTAGGAGTGGTGGTGGTAGCTGCTGCAATAACCTTGGGAATGGCTTTGCCTTTTTCTTTGTCTTCATCTGTCAGAGTCTTCTGCAGCTCCTCCTCCTCCAGGGTCACAGGGATGCCGTTCTCCAGGAGGAACTCATCTAAGTCCATGTACTCCAAGTGGAATGTCTCCCCATCGTATGGAATGGTCTTCTCCCAAATGGCTGGAGTCAGGGAGGCCGATACCCCTCCACTGCCCCCACTACTGCCACCACCTCCTCTGGAGCCTCCACCAGCATTGGTTGCCACAGCCCCTCCTCCATCCACATCCTCAGAGGAGCACAGCTTCTCCTTCTCTAATTCTACATTAAAAGCATAAAGCATAAAAAAAAAATAGTGAAATTAATGGCTGCTTGCTGAAAATTAACAGTTCCTTTGTCCAAACATTATTCAGGAGTAGAGATGGGTGGCTCAATCTAAAGGACAACAGCATCAACAAGATAGGATGGATACTTTGGAAGTAAAAAAATAAATAAAAAATACCTCAAACATTCCAGATCGCCAAAAAAACCCAGTTGCACATACATAAAAAGTTGAAAGGCATGTTTATTTGTATTAATTACAGTGATGTAGCGGTCATTAAAATGTGCTCAGAAGTTGCAAATTGGTGATGACCTCATAAGGAATTAAACTACTCTCTGCTACATAAGTTGCCTTTGTAAGTATTGCTATTGGTATGGGCGGTATTGGTACCTGTATTTACTTGGGTGTTGGATGTATACCAAATTTTGCAGTATGGTATAACTATATTCAGGAGACACGGTAGGAAAGTAAAATTATGAATGAGAAGAGGCTGGGTGGAAAGGGGTGGTGGTGATGTGACATCTGACAAACAAGTGGATAAACAAAGGCGGGCTACATCCAAGAACCCCTAAGCCAGTCTGACAGACGGAGGCAGAGAGAGGGAGTAGATGCTAAGATGAAAGAAGGAAGTCAGAAAACACCATCAGCCAGGAACCAAATAAAAGTAGCTCGGGCTGTATTAATGAAACCCCAGGGAGTCCGCTCTGTCCTGGACTGTGTTTCAGCTCCTTGATTTTCAGCGCAGAGCAGGAACTTTTTGTTCTTCATGCTTTGCTCCACGCAACATAGGGCATCTAAGCCAAAACCACGACCACAGACGCCAATTACTACCCAGCCTTAAAACCAATATACTCGTGGTTCATTCTTGAGCTGGAAAACTGAGCAGCATTTTAATGTATTATTACTATTTATAATTATTAATATTGCTTACCGTCTTCTCCTTCCTCCAGGATGTTCGGAGGAGGTATGTCCATAATCTTCTTTAAAACAAAAGGGAAAGACTTCTGAGGGGACGCTGTAGCGGTATTACCGCTGGGCTGGAGCTCCGTTGACATCGCGGCTTCGCCAGGCATTGTTCCGCTGCAGAGCTCCAAGCACACCGAGGCGACGCTGCCTTTTTTTACCGAGAGCTGCGTCCGAAAAACAGGAACACAATAACCGCGGCTAGTCGCTTGCGTCGACACTGTCGCTGCTTTTGAGCCTTTTATGCCGAAAATACAGCTTTTTTGAGTTAAAAACAACACCACATTGAGCCTCTTCTTTCTCTTTACCCACCAAGGGCGCTCGTTGGATATTCGGGAGTTCCGTGCCACGCCTCCTTCATGCAATAGTAGCAGCTGATTGGCTGTCAGTGCTTCATATATGAATATATTACTGCAGCTTCCCTTCGCTTCTAATGTGTGGTAGCTCTACGTTTGCCCATTGGCCACAAACACACAAGGAAATCATGGCTTTACATAGAAGGAAAAAAAACCCAGACCCTATGAGCGCAACGTGAATGCAACACACAGCCTCGTGCAGTCATCATATTAATATCTTTATTAGAAGACGTTAGAGGTATTCTCGCTTTCACGGTACGAACTGCGTGTCCGCGTGCACCCATAGCGCAAACACCCACAGCCACATAAACACGTTGAGAGCTCGTGCAGTCACATCGTTTCTCACTCGTGGCCAAACACGTGCGCCCCGCCCGCACCCGACTCACGTGAAAGCACACTGTGTCGAGGGGCGTGGCTTAAAGATTCTCTGCACGTGCAAGCCAATGCGAGCTGGCTGAAGGGGGCACGCGCACGACAGTGTTTTTATTTTATATTGATTTAATAGTGCACGCGAGATGTAATCTATAACGTCAACCACATATTTCCCCAGATACGCTTTAACTCTACAACCACCAGCTTCCGGGTCATGTCTATTGAGAACATTCACTGTGTTTAACTGCACCGAAAAATAATAATTAATCTAAAAAATAAACCCTCACTGCAGCCAACAAAAAAAAGAGAGCGAGAGAGACGTGCGTGTTTCCGCGCGACGGGGAGCGCGCACGACTTTGTATCGCATATTGTTTTGTTTCGGGAACACGATGTTCAGCCGCAGTGAAATTACTTTTTTTTCTTTTTTTTTCCTGCAAGTTCAGCACAAGTGCCATGAGCTTCTACAGACTGAACACTGAGACGAAACCGCACACCAGAAGACTGGTGTCCGCACACTCTGTCCACGTACAAGATTAGACAGGGACACACGAGACCAGGGTCTCTTATTAAGGTTTCTGTGGCCACGGATATCAGTGAGCGCATGTGCAACATTTTGCGTCGCATTACAAGGATAATAAAGGTCAAACTAAAACACTAATAAGAAGAAGGAGGAGGATGAGGAAGCATGTTTCATTATTGGAAATAGACCGTTAAATTATTTGTTGTGCCTTCGGGTCACACAACACAAAGCTTTCATTCTGCAGCTTCACTGGAAAAATACAAAAAAAGAACCAGTCCTGGCTGGAGTGTGCTGTGTCTACAGAGCAAACCAGAGCACAATAAACACTTATCAGTGCCCTCTGCTGTCTATTTAAACTGATTATATTTACACCCTTGAAGCAGCTGAGACCGGAGTCTGCAACACATGTGAACAGAGCAAACTTTGTACGCAGCAGAAGACAGAAAGGCGTGTGCAGCACGTTTAACAAACACATCAGGAGTGTTCAAATGTTCAAGCTCTACTTTTTTTTTTTTTTTTTAACAAAGTAAGATATTAGGGAGAAATAACCGGATTAAAACTTGATTGTGCTGTTTTTCTACATGTTTTGCAGGGGAAATACAGAAATATTAAGGCCTCAGCCACAGTAAACATAATAACCTGCCACTGAAGTGTACTGCGAAGACACTGCATATCACAGGGCTGGCATATTATGTACCAGTGAGTCAGCGTGTATTCCAAATGGTTGTCAATAATGTAAATACAAGATAATAAAAAGGCAATATTTATACTTGAGCTTCTAACACTGTAATTACTTTGTATGTATGTGGGATGTGTTCCAGTGGCACAAACAAGTGTAAACATGTAAATTTAAGCTAAACATTGTCAGGGTATCAGGGCTGCAAAGGGTAGCGCCGTTACAACTTTGTACAATTTCTATATTTGCACACCAGCATCATGTAGGTAGAAAGTGTGGAGGAAAAGTATACTTTATTAGTTTAATGATATAATATGTAGTTGGCATGGTGAAAGACCATGACAGCAAAGCAACACATTTCTATAATGCTACATTATTTATAACCCATCTACTCTACTGTAAAGCATCCTGGGTTTCTTGAAAGGTGCTATACAAATCTAAGTTATTATTATTATTATTATTTCAGGTTTTGCTAAGCTAACTCTCAGGCTACTGCAAAACTTCTTTTTTTTTTACTAAATATTTTAAAATAATAAAATATATATTATCATAAACATAAATAATTTTGAATTCTTGTTGTTTTCACGTGACTAGAAACATACTCAGACTTTACTGGCACATGACGTGCTTCTACTAGCAGACTCATTCTGTTTTATTCGAGTTTTAATGCTTTTACTTCCGAGTTCCTTTCAGTTGTAACCACCTTTACTGAAGGTGTCCCCCAAAGGTCAACTCTAGGTCATCATAGATTTTACATGCTGCCAATGTACGTGTACTCCGAGTGAAGTTAAACATCGGTTTGAAATGTGAACTCAGAGCATGTGAGGCTTTGCATCATCAGAGCTCTAGATATATCACAGAACTACTTGTATGCATACCTCAGACCAGCCAAGTCTCATGCTGTGCCTTTGAGCTACCTGTCCGGTTGCGCAGAGTTAAAAACAGGTTGTCCACAGAGATGAACAAACTCTCTCATTAGTCATGAGAACAAATATTTATTTATCTATTTATTTTTGAGGAGGTCAAGGTATATTTGAAATCTCACTCTGACTAACTTTAGTGATTCTGGAACAAGTAAGAGTCCACACCCACGTGAGTGCCAGTCAAATGCTTAAGGAGACATCAGAGCACAGGTGAAGTAACACAACCTCAACACATCTAGTTCAGTTTCATCTGGAGGCCTTTCGTGCATGCCCTGCATGTTACTCCCTCCTCACATTTCCCATGTCACTGCACTAACCACTTCTAATAAAAAAGTAAACCAAATGATTTGTTTATTTTTAACAGAAAGTAAGCAAGAAGGTGTGCATAACCAAACAGAGTGCATAAAGAAAGTAATGATATGATGAAACTCTGAGTCAGGACTGTTTCAGTGTTGTTGCATCAGTTTCAGGCTACACGGAGAAACAGCACAGACAGTCTGCTGACACAATACACCTCACAGCCTTTCATCACCTGTACATTATTTCAAGACATTAGAGTGATGTTCTGATTACCACATACTACTGCACTCAGTAAAATAATAATAGTGTTAATATTAAATCATGAACATAATAATGTAACTAATTAATTACACTCATTTTACAACCAGTTTCATAGTTTAAGATTTAATATTCATAGGCCTGTGTCAAATCTTTATGTGGGAAAGTCACATAAAGTAATGAAATATAGTAAAAACGTAGTTACAGTGTTTCCATGAATGTAATGACACAACATCATATGCTATAAGTCTGCCTGCTACAGAATGTAATGCACTAGCAAAAGCAGTTCTCATTAAAAACAAGCAATAATGGTTATAAAGTTATTTAAAACATGCTTACCGCTGTCATCACACGCCGGGAAGGAGAAGGGACAGTCGGCCAAGTACCTAAGCAGGTCCGGCACGTCGCTCCTGTCCTCGAAAAACATTTGGTTAGCCGCCGTCATGTTAAACAACTTCTGAAACTGCCCGCTCTGCTCGAAAACACAACTCTTATTTACTGCGACGAGTCAGTGAATCAACTTTTCAACGTCACGGGGACGGCTGCATGTGTCCGAACAATCAGAGTTATAATTACCAACGCGAGCCACGCCCCCTCAGCGTGTTGACTCGGTGACAATTGAGCGCGGGCACGCCAGTCACACCGCAGCGCCTATCAGAAAGCAGGGGGCGGGCTCTGGAGAATCACAACCAAAACAACAACCTTTAACGGCTCGGCTCTGGCTTTTCCCCCACGCACGCCAGCACGTGCAGTGACACTGTGGAATCTGAAGCGCCACGTGCCACCTAGTGGCTTGATTAAAAAGTGCACTATACAGTGACTTAACCATTCAAGGTGTGTCAAACTATTATACTGAAACTTGTTAACCATACTCAAGACCATTATATTAGTGTTATAACTGTATTATAAAGTAATGCTATATAGTATTAGAGTTTGTATATCTGTAAAGGTTCTCAGTCATCCAGGTGGTAAGACACCATAAATACTACATTGCCAAGAACAAAATTGCTCATCTTCCTTCACAAGCATATGAACTTGAGTGACATGCTGTTCTTAATCAAGCGGTTTGATTATGATGATCATTTTCACTTTGTTATAATACCACTAACAGCTGACAGTGGAATATTTAGTAGCAAGGAAATTCCACAACTGGACTTAGGTGGCATCCTATCACAGGACCACCCTGAAACTCACTGAGCTCCTGAGAGCGACCCATTCTTTAATAAATGCATGTAAAAGCAGTCTGCGTGCCTAGGTGTCGAACTGTATACACCTGTGACTATAAAAGTGATTGAAAGACTGGAATTCAATGATTCGGATGGGTGAGTGAATGCTTTTGGCAGTATAGTTTATAGAGATAGCAGTATAACTGGTTTACTAATGTTCACTGAAGTTATGACTGCTGATAGAAGCCGCAGGATGAATGTTGAAGTGTGCACTTCAACATTCATCCTAGACACTCTCTGCCTAGTTTCAGACAAATGTTACAAAACTGATCAAAGAGCTCTTCACAGTGCTAATGCACACTGATCCAAAGCAAACTACAAAAACAACCCAAGAGTTTTTCAAGACAAAGAAATTATATTCTTTCATGGCTGAGATAGTCAGTTGGGTCGAGTACTCCCTTACATGTCAATTAGTTAAAAGTTATTAGACAATTAGTCTTATAAATAATAGAACACAAACTTGGACCTCTGCTGTCTTTGCACAAGTACAAATCAGACTGAACATGCCAGCTTGTCATAGCATTTTATTGCACATTAAAAGTTTTGAAAACCACCTTTCTTAGTGAACGGCACAACGAAGGCACGCTTCAGTAACAAACCCTGACTGAGCAAAACAGAAGGTAAAACAACAGAGGCACAGGGAAGGCTGCAGGTATGTCATATGAAACCTTTATGAATCTTCACTGATGATCAAAATGGGGTTTTCTGTTGTTGTTGGGTTTTTTTTGTTTTTGTTTTTTAGTGTGGCACCAAATAGCCTTACGCTCACAGCTCCATGCAGTTTATGTTTTGGCTGGAGAGACATGAGCTGTGAATGTAGTGCTATACAGTAACAAAAAAATTAAAATATCCACTTTTTAAAATTCAAGTTTTTTTTGTTTTTTTTTTAAATATATATATATACACTCATGTCTTCAAGTGAACTGCTGCGGTTGGTTTTGATTTGAAAACTCTGAAATGTTGTTTGGCAGTAGGCTCACAAAGTCAAATTCTTCCTAGTCCTGAAGTAGGAAGTTGTACTTTCCAAAGTCGACCTCATCAGGCATGATGAGCATATCTTCCCTAGCTTTGGCCAGCTTTTGTCGTAAGAACGCTCGTCTCTCTAGCCACTCCTGGAGCTCCTCCGGGCTGTGGGCGTAGTCACAGCTTACACCATCAGGACAGCTGCCATCCAACCTGTCAATTATTAACATGATACACTATGTTGTGAGTTTTACTTTAACTAAACACTACCACATGTTATTAACCATTTAGTAAACTCACTCCACTTTATAACTTCATCTTTGCTGGATGATAAAGTGTCAGAGTCCTACTTAATGTTAGGACCTGGATACTTCCTGTACTGTCCTCAAATGCCTCGTATCCTGTGCTGCGCAGTTTATGTTACGCCAGCTCAGGTTTCTCCAACTGGTCATGTGACTCACACCTCACACAGTGGATCTATTATGCTCAATTATTTTAACTCTTAAACTGTATTGAAGTAGTTTTGCATGATTTACAGTTCACAGTGGACTTGGTGCAGCCCATTAGTTTCTTCTCTGTCTGAAAAAAGCACTTTTAGCTCCTTTCATCCTCAACTTAAGCCAACTTTTCTCCGATTGGCTGCCAATCATAAACAGTAGGTGGGGCTTGTGTGGTCACAGCCAGATATGTGTTCCTGAGATGACAATACTCAGGAAAGAAAATGGACTAAAACAGACACACTCAGATCAGTATGAAGCCTGAAGTGAGGTTGATTACTTGTACATATGCTGACATCATTTCTTCATTTATTAACATTTTTAAAAAGCATAATAGGTCACTTTTATTAGTTTCCTGCATGTAAAAACTGATCCAGGAAAATCTCTTACTTGGAGCACAGTTCAAAGCGTGTACCCGGGAAGCGGTAGCTCCACGTCAGAGCTTCATCTTCTCCCTCGCAGCTGAAAACTCGGTCCTTGTGCTTCTCGGTGGAAATGTGCTGCTGCCATTGCCGCTCGCTGTTACTGTGTTTGCCACACAGGCGGCAGTGAAAGCCACTCTAAAATAAAGACGAGAAGAAATACTCTCATCTTTTCTTACAAACTGAAATCACAATACGTGCGTTTAAGATTTTCAGACTTTCGCTTTGTTGAAATAAAAACATAAAAGTTAAACCCACCATTGGCTCAGCATAGTCAGTGGGCATAGTAATGTATTTTTCCTCAGGGCTGGGCTGGGCGACTGTGGATCCATCTGCTTGACGATTATGACCGCTTAATTTCAGCCACATGTCATACATCTGCTGCATGTCCTTCACTACAGGCATACAAACAATTCTCACATCAGATCACCGAGAGGGCGTTTAGTGAGTCGACCTCTTCTCGTACAAACTGCACTTCCTTCATGCAGATAAGAAGTTCTTATCACCTCGACATTATCCCCCGTCACCTTTTCAAAGAAGTCTTCAACACTATTGGACCTAACGTTTTAACCATTATTAATACCGCTCTTCAAATGGGAACCGCCCCAGTCGATCTTGTACACGCCGTAGTGCACCCACTTCTCAAAAAAACTAATCTTGTTCTCTCAAATTTTAGGCCAATCTCTAAACTCCCCTTCCTGTCCAAATTCCTGGAAAAATTGTCTTCTTGCAGCTCCAAGCTTTTCTGGAAATTAATGACATCTCAGAAACATTTCAGTCTGGTTTCAAAGCACTACATAGCACTGAAACTGTGCTTTTAAAAGTTTTAATGATCTTTTATTAATTGCTGACTCCTAACTGCTATTTTAGTGCTTTTAGATCTAAGTACGGCATTTGATACAGCAGATCATGGGATACTCTTATCAAGACTGGAGAGCTGTGTGGGTATTAAATGTACTGCACTTGAATGGTTCAGATCCTGTTTAACTGAAAGAAGTTTTTCTGTCAGGTTCGGTGGCTCTTCATCCACATCCACCCGCTTACAAGCATTTATTTCATCCAGGCTTGACTACTGTAATAGTCTTTATTTTGGTATCAGCCAGGCTCTGCTCTCTCGTCTTCAGCTTGTTCTGCAGCCCGACTGAGTGCTGCAGCCCGACTCTTGACAGGTACTCGTAAACATGACCATATTTCTGCAGTCTTGGCTCGTTTACACTGGCTTCCAGTACTTTGTAGAATTGATTTTAAGATTTTATTGCTTGTTTTTAAGTCTCTACATGGATTAGCTCCATCATACCGCTCTGATCTTTTAACTAAAAATACTAAAAACAGAACTCTCATGTCAGCTGATAAGTTGCTTCTAGTTGTCCCTAGAAGCAGGCTAAAACACAGAGGAGACCGGGCCTTTGCGATTGCGGTGTCTAAACTTTGGAACAGTCTGACTCTTCAAATTAGGAACTCTCGACATTTCATAAATAAATAAATCCTATCTGAAAACACATATTTACTCTCTAGTGTTTAATTGTGAGTTTTTGTTTGGTTCTTTGTGTGTGTTTGTTTCTACTTTTTATTCATTTATTTTTTTACTGTGTACAGCACTTTGGTGAACTTGTGTTGTTTTTAAATGTGCTTATAAATAAATAAATTGATATTTTTCCAATGAAACCAACCCGCGTTGGGTGCTTTTATAACTTACAGTCATTATTCTTCATATACATCCACATGTCCTTCTCCTCCGGGCTGTGAGCAAAGGTGCAGACCCCAGAGTAGCTACATTTCCTCTTCTCCAAAATCTGTGCACACATCTGTCGGGAGAAAACGTCACACTGTTAAACACCAATCGCAGACGACGCACTTCCCTATAATTTGAAATGTCAACACTGTTCTGCCCGGACAATATTACTTATTATTGATATATTGGTATCAGCATTTTTAATGGCTGACAAGTGAAAATTTAAGAAGTAAAGCAGCGATGGGGGAACACACTACTGTTCAACCAACAATGCCCAGTGCCATTTGTGAGACAAAGTACGCTTCCCTATTGGAACGCTACAAATACCGCCAAATGATGTAACAATGAGGGCGGTCCTCGTTTATATCAGTGTGGGGACGATGTCTGTGATGTGAGCGCTTGGTTTAAATGCCTTTCTTCTTTAAAGTGCAGACTTACATAATACTGCGCAGGGAAATCCTTGGCGTGTGGCAGTGGTCGCACCTGAACCCATTTACTTCTCTCTGGGGACTTGACCAGCAGCACTCGTCTGTCTTTAGTCCACCTGAAGGAGACGACAGAAGCGTTGTTGTAAATATGTGCCATGCTTTGGCGGCTTGAATGCAAACGGTGAGCAAGAGAGAAGCTGTAAAGAGTCCATTTAGGTTCAGGTTCAAGGCTCTGTAAGAGCAGTGCATCTGCAGTTAAACGGTACTTTCTGTTTGACTGCAGTGATGTCAGACATTGAGGGATTATCGATCGTTTGGTTGGTGAAACAATTCTTCAACACTAGAAGTGCCCGGGGGGGTCGTTTTGTCTGCTCAGCATTTTAAAATTCATTTAACGCTGTTAAATTAAAACCCCAACATCTCATATTTATGACTCTTTTAATAGTTTTTTTTTTTCTTCATATAGTGAATTTTGGTGTGCGTGGGACAAAAAAGAAAAGAAAAAAGTGGACTGTGTGATAAACGTTCACCGTTGTACTTTAAAATGATTTATTTATTACAATGTGTGTTGCTTATTAGCAAACACTAAAATATTTTTTACCTTTATAATCTGAAAATGAAATATTAAAAATCATTGTCAAACTAATAAATATACTAAAACTTAACCAGAAATGCTTTTTTAAAATGAAATCTTTATTATTATTAGAGAAATTAGCTGAAAATTAATAACGTCTTCAATGAGATGATTTCCTTGTTATTGATGCTGTTGTTGCAGGACGCGATCTACTGGTTCTACTGTTATAAATGAAATACAAGAGAAATCACTGCAGTGCATACATGTGTTTATGTTTTAGTGATTCATTCATTCACTGCCAGACACACCCTCACGATCACATAGGGGAAAATCACATAAGTTTAGGAGGTCTACATACAGTTTAATTGGCTGTGTGACAGAACGTTGAGGTGCACTGGACAAGTTTTAATCACTGAAGTGATCGCTTAATATGACATAATATTATAAAATATCAAAACTAAAAATCCAGACTGGTACAGGAACTGAGCACTTTACTCACGCATGTCTGGTTTTAGCACCGCAGTACTTGAGGCCTTTGTCTGGCTCACTGATCAGGCCGTCCAACCAGCACTGACCGCAGGCAAACTTCATCCGCATGTTCAGACTCTTCCCAGCACCTCCTCCGCTTCCTGGTTTGCTCCCACCTCCTCCAAGAGACACCTGTTTAAAATTAAATGACCAAAAAAAAAACAAAAACAAAAAAAAAACGGAAAGTTTGTCCACAGATTCAATGTTAAATAAAGTCACAGGCAATAAAGTCAGAAATAACACGTTTAAGCAAAAAAAAAAATAAAAAATGCACACACATTGTCGGGCCACGACAAGCATAGTGATGATAAATAACACCGTCCTCATATCAAAATCTACTGAATGGTTAACAAGATGAAACATTCACCTTACAGAGCGTCATCCCTCCCACACCTACTTACAATAATTACCGTATCATTAAAGAAGAGCCAGACTGAAACGGGTTAGTGAGAAAAATACTGTTTCTATAGAAGTGAACGTTACAATGCTTCTTACTCTGTTTCCTTTTTGTTTACTTGAGTTTTGTTCCTGCTTGTCATGATACTTCGTGGATATTCTCACAATCTCGTCAGGGCTGACGCCTGAAAAATAAAAAAAATTCAGAAACAAAAAGAACGATTACAGGACGATAGTACACTGATGGACTTTCTGAATGAATATTGTGGCAGTGAATGTTTTCCACAGTGGAAATACTGGG
>VURO01027929.1:10330-30968 GCA_015108175.1 Pelvicachromis taeniatus
TTCAATGAGTAAACAGTAAAAACAATAATAATGTTAATACGAAATGTAATTAAATTTATTACAATTCAAGAGAAAATACATGGGATTTTTTTTAAGTATTATTATTATGAGTCTTACTTACCATCGAATTATTGCATCATTCACTATTTTGCCATATATGGATATTGATGCCTAAAAGTAGATCATGTGAACAGGTTTGGCAATTCTGGTAATACCTCCACGGTTAGAATATATGTAGAGCTTTTGCTCCAGTGTTTACATTAAGGTCAGCTGCTCCTGTTGGTGCCCCTCAGATAGAGCCGAGCTGCGATTGGCCACCGTCGCTGTCAATCATCGCTGTTTACCAAACGTTGCGAGGTGGAATTTCCCAGGTTACAGCATAGACTCAGTAGACCACTTCCGCAATACATGTCTGGGCAGACGAGAGGCCACTGCGAGCTGAAAGGTACCGAGCAAAAAAAGCCACCTCTTTGTTTTTTTGGCTTTGCGTTTATCTCCGCATTTCCAGCGATTTACCGAATCGATTACAGTCTCTGTAGAGGAAAAATAAGGGGAGTTTAGCGCTTTCGTTTCCCGCACAGTCATCTAGCGTTAGCTAGCCGACAGCTAACAAGGATGTTGCTAGCAATTTGCATGACAACAGCGAAAACTAATATTAGCTTTCTTCAGCCAATCAAGGTAGCTGTCATTAGCTAGATTGTGGTGTATTTGAGTCTGGTCTCCTGGATAGATGTGTGTTAGTTGGATTTGCATGACATTTTCTTTTGTTTTGTTAATTTTTTGCTCTGCTTTTGTTCCCCTTTCCCAGGAAAAGAACGTTGTAGTTGTCATATTTTGCCATCACAATAGCTAGCACATTTTTGCCATATGTCTGACACTGTCAGGGTTCGTAGTATAGCATTTGTCCTGTCAGAGTCGTCGTCGGATTTTTATTTTCCTTACAGCGTTTCGCTCATACTCCACAGTCGTCCTGTTAGAAATTATAACTTAGAAACAGGTCGTTAGTGTCACGCTGTATAGTGTAGAACAGAAAGCGGGTGGTATTAATTTCATCTGAGCATATTTGCTTTTACTTTCGAGCTGCTGTTATAAAACTTTATCCTATGTTCAAGTGTTCTACTTTGAGAGAGTACGAGCGTTTTTGGTGATCTGTTGGTGTGCCTTTTGTACTTTTACATCACCTATATCAGTGATACAGTTTTAAGTAGGAACTGAAGTATAACTTCACAATGTAAAAATTGCCAAGATTTCTTTTTCCAGTTGTTTACTTTTTCAGCCTGTTAGAAAACTCTTTGTTTTCTGTAAAGGTCAGCTACTCCTGACTTCCTCTGTGTGTTCTTTTGTCCTCTGCGGCGTAGCTTCTGATATTTTTATTAAGTTAAAAATACCAGTCTGTGTCTTCTTTCCACAGTTCAGAGGACTATGTGTAGGAAGTGAGCAACGGCAATGGAGGGGAAAGGACCTTACCGCATCTATGATCCAGGTGGGAGTGAGGTCAAGGCCAGGGATGAGGCTGGAGGAGGTAGCAGCTATCGACAGCTGCTGGAGGAGAACAGCATGCTGAGAGAACGGATGAAGGGACTTAAGAGCTTAGGTACGTTTCTAAAGACTAGTTGTCTCAAGTTGAAGTTAAGGCCGTGTGTGCGCATCTGTGCGTCGATCCTTTTCAACCCCTGGGGGTGTGGTGTGTGCTCCTCTTGCTCGGATCCTTTACCAGAGGCTTGGAAGTTTGAGAGTTCTGTTCAGTATCTAGGATTGCACTCTTCTGAACAGCGACCTCTGACATTGTGCCTGGAATCTGCTGGAGCCATTCTTCCAGTCTTGAGGTTACAGCTTCCAGTGCTCCTAATGCTCCTGTTACCACTTTGCTCTAGTTGTTCTTTCAGCCATTGGTACTTTATTTTTTGTGCACTTGCTTTCAGATCTTGCTCACCACTGGGATTGCCATGTTTATCACTGCTGCATTGTGATAGACGAGGCTCTTCTGGTCTTTGTCATCTACGACTATCTGGAACTTGAAATGCCACAGGACCATAGACCTGTTCTTCTCAGCCATCCTTGACTGTGTCTCCCATGAAGAAGTGAGGATTTCTAGTTCATATGTGGCACAGATGTTCCTGTACACTATCCCAGCCACTTGATAGTGTCTACAATGTTCTGCATAGTCTCTGGGGCTCCTTTGCACAGCCTTCAAATTGGGTCCTCTGACCGAATGCTGTTATTTCCAATGCTCTTGTGATCTGCATGTATCATATATTGACTAATTTGGCCACTCAGCCTAGTTCATAAGATCCTGAGAGGATCTTCCATGCTAAGGAGAAGCAGGTAATTGGCTGGTAGTGTGATGGTGTTGTACCCTTGTTGGGATCCTTCATTCTCAGAGATTCTTCTGGCATTTGTTATTCAGTACTGATGAGTACCTGCTGTTAGCAGTCTCTTTTATTTGTGCTGCCAGGTGTCCATGGGCTGTTAGCTTCTTCATCAATCATCTTCAGTTATTTTAGGCCCTGGTGCTGACTAGCTCTTCATTCCAGAGGCTTGTTGCTGGATGTCTGCCTTTGTGATCTTGACTGGCACTTTTTCTGTGAGGTGGCTGCTCTTAGATCCACGAGTCACTTGGGTTTGGTGTTGTATCGTCTCTTCCTTCCAGATGTTCTGCCATTATTTCTGTCCAGCCCATTTGGACTAAAAGTAGATCAGTATTTTTAGGAATGTAGTGGCAGTGACATATATAAGCTCACTGGCTTTAGTGATATTGGTAGTGGGGGTAGAGCTGTGTTCACATCTGCAAGCATCGCCTGTAATGGCACTTTGTGATTGAGTGAGTGGAGTTGTGTCTTTTGTTTTGGGCCTACTGTGAATCTGGTAATGATCTTCATCCTCAGCTCAGTAGATGCAACATCTACTCCACTTAGACTGCTCTCTTCGGCTCATTATGTCCATATTACCACTGGATTTCCAACTTTGATGGTGGTTTTCTTTTACTGGTGTTAGAGCAACGAGTTACCATGTGCTTCTTGGTTGCAGTGGATGCTCATAAAGTTTGTTCCAAAATTTTCTACACAGAAAGTTGAGAGAACTGTTCAGCTTGAATTCTGTAGCAGCAGAAAATTGAGCAGACGTTTTAAATAACACATTTGTTATTTAAATGAACTTGACGTAGCCGCAAAGAGAACATGTGATGTTGAAGCATCATATATGTTTGTAGTCAAAACAAAATCCTAATTTGTCATTCAACAATTGTGGTGGAATGTAGTGAAACCTGAAAATCTGCTTTGGTAATCCATTTAAAAACTAACATTCCAGCAACGTGACTGGCTCAGTGAATGACTAAAGGAGTGCTTACTCTCTCACCGAATTTCTGTCACATGCTGTTTGATGTTCTGCTGATATTTTTAGTGACAACAGGGTTTGCCAGTAAAAAGAAAGCAAAATTAAGTTAAGGTGTTGCTGGACAGAGACGAGTTCTCTCTAATACCTGCAGGTGACTTGCTGGAAGAGTCTCAGTCAGAGGCGTCGAGGCTTCGGCAGCGAGTGGAGGAACTTGTGAGAGACAACGAAGCCCTGAAATCATCCAGCTTCGCCGCCAGTTTGTGTATGGGAGGGCCCATTCAAACTGAGACACAAAGTAGGTTTCACATACTTAAAGGCAACGAAGAAGACTTTTCTTCACATTTTTGGATTATTACACAGTGTGGCCAGCATTTGGCTGATTGTTACCATTAATGTTCACTTGGTGTATTTCAGGTAATAAACCCTGTTTACATACCACAGCAGAGCAGAAGGAGGAGCAATCAAGCTGTTTAGGAAAGACTCTTCAGCCAGAGAAGCCCAATGTAAATAATCTGTTTGTCCTTTCTGCTCAGGTAGAAATGACCCTGTTATTATTTTAAGACTAGATGTAGGCATTATCAGGGCCTAAAATAGAACATCTGACTAGTGAATGTTTACTTCATCGTTGTTTTTTGGCATTATATTCGAGTTGTGTGTGTGTGTGTATACATATATTTTTTTCATAGGATGCCATGTCAGAGTTTGAGGTGGTGAATATGGAGGGAAAGACTTCAGAGGCATTGACAGTACGTACCAGATGAATAGCTCAAATCTATTTGAATCATATGGTTATTCTTAGCATTTATTATTTACCCTATAAACAGACTGACATTAGTTTGTATAGGTTTCTGTTTTGTTGAGGTTACATTTAATCATTCCTCTTTATAGCCATTTCCTCAATATTGGACATGCATCCTTGGTGTGTTGACTCACCAAAAAACTCAATACTGGTAGCTCCAGCCTGAGTCAGTCAGGGGAAAGTCCAGGATTGTCACTGACTAGAATTACACCGCTGATTCATTCACACACTAAATCCCAGGGGATGTGTTAATAGGACACTAGCCATGTTTGAGTCACACATGTTAAAACTTATGCTAGTGGCCAGGCTGTCACATATTCTAAAAAGTTTAGCCTACCTTGCCATCTAAAATATATGTTGGCAAAAGTAGAAGAGCTAATTGTAGTCTGTGAAGAGTAAAAATAAACCCAACAGGACCAACTAGTTTGCCTTGCATACAAATCGGCTGCTCCCTTTCATAGAAAGTGATGACTCTTACAGAATGGTGTTTTAAATTCATATGTAATTGAGAGCACGCTCACTGAGTCAGCTTGAGAGGAACAGGTGACTGACTGGTTACTTGTGTGGGTATCTTCAGGCCGGGTCAGCAGTAGGAGTAATTCCCCTCCTTCCTCAGGAGAACATCGAGCTAGCGAGCCAGCTGAAGAGGCTAGAGAGCTCATTCAGCATATTTGCAGAGGAGTCCAACCCAAACCAGCTGTTAGCTCACCTTGGTCGCATGGCCGTGGAGTTTCATCATCTTTCTTCGAAAGTCCAAAAGAATGAACAGAGGACCTCCCTCCTACAGGTATTGCACACAACTACTGTGTCATAAAAGGAAAAAAATATGACAGATCACCACAGTGCTTATTAGAGTGATTTATAAATGTTAGAATAGTGCAAGAGCAAACCAAGTGTTTATACAATGATTAGTCATGTTAGAGAAAAATATAAAATCTGAATTTTGTTGTAGCAAATTGAAACTATATCGCTAAATACTACGGCACGCTTGGTATAACTTGCTGGCTTTAAAATCATTTTTGATTTGAAGGGTTGCAAGTGAAAAAGGATGTCGTGTAAAGCGTCAGATGCAATAGTAGCTCATTCTCATGGCTGTTGTTTCAGCACTTAAACAATAATTTAAGTGTGTTTTGTAGTAGACTAAGTAGGCTAGAGACTTGGATTTGAATGACATACGCAAAAAAAAAAAAAAATAACAAAAGATGCACGTACTCTGTGTAGAACTTGTAAAGCATTAAATAAACTATTCTAAGTCTCACTATTTTCACTACATGGAACATAAATTATTTCTCAAAACCCAGTGGAGAAAAAAAACATATTGGTTATTTTATGGGATGAAAATGGGAAACTAAAGCTTGATTTATCAGATAAAACAAATGGCATTTCCTTATCTGTAAGTTTAATACACACGTGACTTGCATTCCAACATAATTTAAAACTCAACATAAGTTTCTCTTTGTGCCACTGGGTTGACGGCATTTCTGGATATGCGATTTAATACAGATAATAAGGAAATGTCAGAATGTGTTTAATATTCTCCTCTTTTGGCTTTATAGACTCTCTGCGAGCAGCTCAGACAAGAGAACAATGAGCTTCGAAAGAAAATGGAAGAGGATCATCATATCAGGAATCGAGACTTGGAACAGCTGAGGTAATGTTTCTCCTTTTGATGCGACTGTGCTACAAATAAAACAATACTATCGCTCTGACATCTTGTTCTCCATTCTTCTGGTCTGTTTAAAAAATAATATATTTTTTTTGTAGGACTGTTTTGGTTCTTATAACCGTCTGATTTTATGGCGAGTCAGACTCTCGTTACTGTTGATAAAATATTCATCACCTATTCTTTACTTTGCCCTGGATGTTAACTATTAAGCGTGCTTTCACTTGTGAAGGGGATTACTCCAGGGCTTTCTGACATTGTAGGTTCTTCCCAGAAGTCCTCCAGTAGCTGGAGCATGATGACAGCCATGTCTTAGAACGAGACCTTGTTCTCAAACACTATCATTTTCATTTTCATGCCGGTGTAGACAGGAAAATCAGAAACTTAAGGAGCTGGTCACAGGAGCGGCAGCAGCAGCGGCAGCATCTGCGTCGCCACCTGACGCTGAAGCTCCAGGGGCCAAAGAGGAGCCGGTGAAGGAGGAATCTGCGGCTGTCCGACCCAAAATGGAAGCCACCACACCGCAGAAGGTAGTTTCACTTTAATTAAAAATGATTTATTTAAATGTGTGCATATACATTAATATGCTGTAGCTTCATATTTAAAATATTTCTATAAATTTTTATTATTTTTTTTAACCAAAAACTGATTTGAAATGTGTGTTCTTTAAAAAGACATTTTAATTAAATGATTCTCAATAATCTTGTGACTGAGAATTTCCCACTCGTGACCTCTTACAATGTGCGTAATGTAGTAATGTTGTGGATTTAGGAATATTTTATGTTCCCCCAACCCCCCAGAGTGGAAAAGCTGCAGAGAAAACCCCAACTAAACCTTGTGATGTTGAGGTGTATGAAAAGAAGATCAAGCTTTTGGAGAAGCAGAGAAAGGATGTGAGTCTTGCTTGCTTACTTTGTTACTTAGTGCTCATCCTCTTTTGCCATAGGGGAAAGTCTCTGTGTATTTTGTTTCCTACATGTACAGTGGTGTTTGTTTCGCTTTCTGGCGTCTTACAGGTGCTGGAGGTGAACAAGCAGTGGGACATTCAGTGGAACGCCATGAAGTCACAGTTTGAGCAGAAGGTACAGTAATGACTTTACAGCTGCTTCGACGGGTGTGGGAAGGCGTTGAGGTGCCCTTGACTGCTTAAAAGAATTTTAAAGACAGGTTTCTTTTCTTTTCTTTTTTTCTTTTAAATTTCAGGTTGTTTTTTTTTTTTAATACATTTTCAAAGTATTGAATCAGTTGTGTCAGTCAGCTCTGTTTGGTCCAGTTTAGTTCAAAGAGACGTTAAATGCTCCTTTGAACTTAAATAAATCACTTGTGCCCAGTAAGAGTGATGTAGTACGAGTGAAATACCAGTCCAATTTTAATTGGGTGTCTCTCCATAACACCACACTCACTGATTTGTGTGTAAAATGGATTACATGCTATAAAAAGTTGAAACTGAACTAAAGAGTTCCACTGTATTCATTTTAGCATATAAAGAAGCTCATGTTAGTTACCTGTGGGCTTCAAATGATTGCTTTAATGAATTATTTTATGAAATAAAGTTGTTTCTGGTGTCTGTAGCATCACATTGTCCAAGTGGTGGTTGAATTTGGTTTCAAGTGTTTTGAAAAACTAAGAATAAATATTACTGATCAGCAGAAAACGCCACTTTCTGCAGCATCGTGACATTAATTAGGTGTAATATCGTACGAGTTCTGATTTAAAACAAACAGAAAAACCTGTGATGGTGAAATGACAGATGGAAAGCATTTTGTAATTTGAAAAAAAAACTTTAACAAACAGGACTCTGAAGTTTGTGTTCATGACTTGGCAGTGAAGCAGGTGTGTGTGTGTGTAGTTTTTTTCTTTTCTTTTTTTTAAAAAAAATGTGCTTGTCCAGTGGAAAAGGTGCAATCTTGCAATAGCTTGCGATCTGAACATGCTTACCACAAGGCCTGTCACACTTCAGTAAGAATTCCCCTTACCTCTCTGGTACCCGCTGACTTCCTGCTGTGGTGCAGTCAGAGGGCAGCAGAGACACACAGATGTACACACTCTCACACTGACACTCACACACCTATGTTGTGCACATGTATAAACCTACATTCACACTTTGTTCAGACAGGGACACCATGCAGCTTTGGGTTATAACCACAGAACCCTAGATATATCCATTTGCGTCACTCGGTTCGTTCATGTTACACAAAAACAGCAGTGCGTGTTTGCGAATTTGTCCCTGATACGACGGCTTAGTTTTCTATTTAGATAACATTTCTGAAGCGAATGCTTGTCAACACCGGAGAGTTATTACTTTATCGGTTTCACTTATTATTAGGCACTTTATGGCAATTAATGAAAGTTGCATCTTTAACAATGTGATCATTTCCTAAACTAAAAGAGTGTCACTTTTCCTCAGATCACAGACCTCAGACAACGGCTAGCCGAGTCACAGAAAACTGTGCTTGAGCTGGAGGCTGAGCGAGAGCAGAGGCAACGCGACTATGACAAGAAGCTGCTGCTGGCCAAGTCCAAGATCGAAAATGTCCAGGTGAGAATACAGAGGTGGAAAAGGCCAGGTGAAAGTGGTCTAAACAAACCAGGGCACAGAGTGACTGTGGATAAAGTTTTTAAAGTCATGGGGTGTGCTTGCGTTCTTTCCAGGGGGAGAAGGAGTGTTTAAACACTGAGACGGGCGAGCTGAAGCAAAAGATCCGCTACTTGCAGGATCAGCTGGTGCCGCTCAGCAAACAGAGAGAGTACCAAGAGAAGGAGATCCAACGCCTCAACCGAGTGAGTGTGGAAGAGATGCAAAAAGAGCAATCGGGGGCAGGAACGTTTCTGTCAGGGTAACATTGGTTTTTGTCTTATTCAGGCTTTAGAAGAAGCCTTAAACCTGCACTCCCCTTCATCCTCCCAACAACAACCTGGCCAGGGCAACTTTGCAGATGCAGCCAACAACTTTAAGAAACAGGAGCTGCTCACTCAAATTGCTGTACTTAAAGAACAGGTTAGATAAACCTAACATTTACACACACACCGTCACAGTTCTGCAGTTACGCATGCCTTTTCCCTTCAGCTTTTTCTTTCTTTGCACTTCAGGTAAAAATCTTTGAGGAGGACTTCAGAAAAGAAAGGAGCGACAGGGAGCGAATGAATGAAGAGAAAGAGGACTTGAGGCGGCAAGTTGAAAGACTTCAGGGTCAGATTACTAATTTGACCAATCAGGTATGATCGTGCTCATGCAACATAGATATCTTTTTCCTGTATATAACGTCACCAGTAAAGCTTTAGCTGTTGTATAGTTTTTCTGCGAGTGGCTAATCTAACTGTCCTGCTCTAATATGAGGTTCTTTATTTTTCTTGTTGTGTTACGTGTTGGTGTGGCTCAGCTTCATCAGGCGCAGAACGAGTGTCAGAGAGAACGTACAGAGAGATGTAAGCTGGAGAGACTGCAGATGCAGCATCACAAACAGGTACTGCTAGTGTTGCATACACACTGAAATGGTGGATTAAAGGGTGCTGTAAGACTGAGTAGGTGAAATATGTGGTCAGTGTGGCCATTTTTTGAAGCATATTTAAGACTCCTGAAAAGAAAGTTGCAATAAGCTACAGGTGGTGGTAAAGCTTGCAGACTAGTGCCCCCTAGTGAGAGAATGGTGGAAGACTAGATAGACTTGACTGTAGTAGGTTCATGCTGGACAATTCACAAGAGCCTCACCGCAGCTAGCTTGTTTCGGTCAGTGTATTTGGGAGCAGCGAGGTGAACTCTGGCAAGCCTCGGTGGGAGGCAGAACCGCAGCAGGGTTGAAGGTCAGCCGCTGCATTCGCTGAGAGTAGCCGCAAAGCACTGATTGGGGATCACATGTGTACTTGTGATCCCTCGTAGGGGCAGCAGCAGGAAAGACGTACCTCAGACCCCACGTCAGACTCAGTGAACGGCCCGCTGAGCCCTCCCTACTGTGGTCCCTTTGTGCAGGTGGGACCGCAGGGCCTTGAAGGTTGGCCCATACACTTCCCTCCCCGGATGCCCAATGCAGCAGGCGCCGCAGCCGCAGCCGCCGCAGCACCACCCCCTGTACGAGACTTCCAGCCCGTTACCCCGGTAAGGGCGCTCTAAAGCCCTCTGTATTTGTCTCTGGAGTGACTCTGGTTCACTGAAGAAACAAGGCTTTTTATTTTTATTTTTCTCAATTTCTCTCTTACCTCTACTTCCCTTACTTGCTGGGGGCAGCACGCTTACATTCAATAACCAATATTAGGTTAAGGCAAAGACTTAAGGGCTGCTGATTGTGATGAGTAAGAATAGAAATGTTAACATAATCGTTCTGTTTGTTTTTAATCAGGGTTTTCCTTGGCAGTTGTCATTCAATCAGCCTGAGAGGGGGTTGAGAGGGGCGAGAGCAGTAGGAGAGAGTTCACGACCACCACCAGAGAATGCAGGTAAGATACAACCAGTCATATGTAGTTTATTTCTATTGCAGGCCAATACATGATGGTGTGTATTCAAAGAGTTGTACTCTTGAAATGTAGTGAAACACAATGAGACAAACTTTGTCATTAGTTATGCTTGAAGTTCTTCAGCTCAGAGGTGTAAACTATGGTGGGGTAAGGCTTATTTATGTTCATACCGACTAAAAGCAGCACTCTGTCCATGCAAATCACCACTGATGCCTCTGTTTTAAGATACTTTTGAAACATGACGCGATAATGCAGTTCCGCACCTTACTTTGGTGTCTGTAGATCAGTCAGCGGCGACAGCAGCAGCAGCAGCAGCAACAGGAGCACCTGGAACAGGATTTGGAAAAAGGGAGCGGCAGAACATTGACCCTGGAAAGCACTAAAGCATCACCGTACCCACTTAAAAAGGAGCCTGGGTAGTAGCATGAAATCAGTTTGTTTTTGAGTTGACAAGGTGTGATTTGATCTATAATTTTCCTACTGAACTGTAGATATCCTATTGTAATGTTGTTTATACTTGCGTTTTATAAGGCTATTTGTGACGCTATTCTGAATATACACATGAAATATTGTTTAGATTTTTTTATCGGCAACTTTAAGTCATTTGTTAAATAGGTTGGAATAATTAACATAGATTTTTTTTTTCTTTTCCAGACAATATACCTATGTGATTGTCTATCTGCAAGTATGTAACAAGTAGTTTGTTACTTGTAGGGTGACAGGAAGCCATTCCCCAGTAAGACTAAGACTACATATACTCATTCCAACCATGAATGATTATATAGGTACACTGAATCATAGAGCTTACAATGTGAATGTTAATTGATTTATGAGGGTTTTCAGTACCATCGATGTTATAGAACTGTCCCATAACTGTGTAACTGTTCAAAAGTGGTTGTTGAAATACAAAATTTTTGGGAAATGAATTTTGATGGTATCATACCAAAAAAACATGATTGTGATTACTGATAATTTATTTATAACCTGCTGTTTTGATAGTTGCATTGACTAAGTGTAAATCATTGTCTTTAGTAATGCTGTTCTTTCTATGTTGTTAGTGTAATCCCAATATATTGTAGCTATTGACATTGTATGTTTGTATCAGACACAATACGCAGTACATACACAACCTTTTTTTTTTTTTTTAATTTCTCCCCCATGATGATGGACCTAATCTCATTAAACACTTCGACTTGATTTGACCACTCATTCCGATATTTATGCTCATCTCACTGCATCCTGTACCACTGCACACAGCGTAGCCCCAACACACAGTACCAAGAGATTACAGCAGCAAAATCTTAAGGCAGCAGCCGCGTCCTCGTATACCTGTTATGTCACATAACCTCACCGAGTTGTACTTACCAGTACAAAATATCCAAATTCAGCTCAAGGAGCAGAACGAGGACGATTTTCGTCAGAATTCGAAGGCCCTGGTTAGACACCCAGTTACAGCAGTACAGCCGCTCGGCAGAGGATAGAACCCTCTTGTCGGGATGTCTCGACTTTTTGTTTCCATCCACTTCAACAACCAGCAACCCACACCTTGCCGACTGACCCGTGAACCGCTGTAACGCTGACAAAGTCGCAATAACAGATAGCGGATCCACACTTCCAGGTCACACTATTAGAAAAAGTTAAATCTGATCTCCGAATCAACAAGCCTTGCCTGTTTAAACTGAATACCAGTTGCGATTTCTTAGTATAGCGTATTTTGACTAGTCAGATGAAGGGCTTTAAAAAAAAAAAAAACAACTGTGGAGATGAGGTTTGAAATGGCTTACTTTTATCTAGCAAGAGATCAACAGGGAACAGAATCAGGATGGGCGAGAGCTGAGATGCGACATTAACAGAATTGCACTTTGAAAGTTATGCTGTAATTAATGGCAGATGTATTTTCCTGGTTTGTAGCCTTTTCTTTTTTTTTTCTCCTTTTTTTTTTTGCTGTAGGAAAAAAGCACATGTGAGACTTTTTGTATTTGACTGGCTTAATAAATCTATTCTAAATGTCTCATTAGTATTTTACCGTGTCTGTTTACCTTCCTGTTTTGTTCGAGGGAGTGCATCATTTTCACCTTTCTGTGACAGAACACCCACGTTTGTTTTTCACAAAAGTCTGCACGTCACTGTGTTTTTCTCCATGATTTATTGGAAGTAATTAACATTTACACGGTAATGGCTAACAGGTCCTGAGATGAGAAGATGACATGGTGCTGTGGGATACTAGGGCAGCCTGAATGCACTGAAAGGCTGGCCTAAACCCCAGGCTCCAAAGAGGCACCACAGAGTTCCTGTTTTCAAGCCTCCTCTTCATTCAACATGCCATCTTCACGGTACAAGAAACTGTCACATTACTTATCATCAGGCTACCTTAGTTCTACTAATCATACGCATCTGATTACACTTACTTGATTAGACAGACAATACTAAATGATCGATCAGATCTAATTAAAGACATCTTTTGTGTACTGTTGGAGCAGGTATCTCTGGATGTCGGCACGGACCACAGAAATTTTGACGGTCGGGTGCCACCTCATCACTGGCTTCCCATCCACTCCCACCAGAAACTTCTCAAAGTTCCACTTGATGTCGCTACTCTTTAGAGGCTCCCAGAACAACCGGTTGTACATGGGACCGAAGTCGTCTCCGACAGGGGGACAGGAGCTCTGCGTGGCACAAAGAACTTTTAAGTAAGACTCTGAAGTACACCGATCAGGGCCATACGTTTTGTCTGCGTTTTTTAAATGCTGATGAGAGCATGAACTATATTTAGTGAATCCAGTCTGTTTCAAATACAGTGGGGCAAGTAATTATATGATCCCCTGATGAATTTCTAAGTTTGCTCTCATCCAAAGAAATAAACAGTCTCTAATTTTTATGGTGGTTTAATTTAATATAGAGGGACGATCTCCATTAACATCAACCAAAAATAACAAACAAACCACATTGCATTACAGCTATAAACTTATTTGCGTGTCATTGAGCGAAATAAGTATTCGATCCTCTACAACCCAAGTTACCAAGCGGCAGCCAGGAAACCTAAAGGATTTAGAGAGTTTCTGTAAAGAGGAGTAGCCAAAATCCCTCCTGAGGTGTGAGAAAACCTGATGACCAGCTACAAGAAACATCTTACTGCTGTGCCTTACACAAGGGTTTCTCCACCAAGTGAGTAAGTCATGGTTTGCTTGGGGATAAAATACTTAATCCACTCAATGACAAGCAAATCAATTTACAACTTTTACTTAATGCGTTTTTTCTGGATTTGTTGATATTCTGTCTTCGTTAAAATGAAAATACTAAAATCAGAAACTGTTCATTTCTTAGGAAGCGAGTAAGCTTAGGAATTCAGCAGGGTATCAAATAATTATTTGCCCCACTAAATGTAACTAAACACACATAAAGGGTCAAAGCAGATGGACAGTAGCATTCATACAGTTTTGGGAGAGGGAGAGTTTAATAACATTTAAAATACAAAATTAAAATGTAAGTTTGAAAACAATGGAATTTAACAAGCAGTTTCTTACCTTAAGGAAAGTATAAACCTCTTGCTCATTTCCCCCATTCACATCACCTTTCTCAAACAGCAGGAAGTTTGGAATGAATCCATTGCCGGGCCTAACGTGTCTGGAATCCAGAAAAAGGACATCCTATCAGCGGACATGCCTCTGAGCACTTTGCTGCTTGGCAGCAGATTCCCTGCAAGCCGAGCAAAGCCACATAGCGCATTGTAAAGGCTTTGCTATGGATCTGTGATGACTGATGCAATCTGAGACATACGTTCTGGGTGTGCTGGAGAGGCACTCGAACAGAAACTGCCAAAGGATGCTTTCATGCTTTAATGAAGTTGTGTTGATTGACAGAGGATTTATCATTATTGCACATTCCTGGCTACATGGTGCTTTAAAGCTTCTCACTTTGCACATATATACAGCCTTGCGATAAGCGTGTGACTCAATACCAGGGAATTTAATGTTATCACATCGAAATCCTATCGAGTTCTCTGGAAAACCACGACCTTCGCTGACCTTAATTCATTCACGAGTATTTTTTTTTAAACACTGTTTTCTATGTGGCAGACTTGAAATGCAGGGAAAGACAAAGATTTCTCACTTTAAACCCGGCAGGATTTCATGCCTTTGCCCCGGTTCCTGTTTTCCAAACTGGTTGCAGGGAAAGCCAAGAATAGTGAACCCAAGTGGTTTCATCTCCTCGTACAGTGCATTCAGTTCTGATGAAAGAAGAGAAAAGAGTTCAATTGGAGAAAGCTTTATTTCTTTTTTTTAACTGCAGCACAAAACAACGCTGGCCGTGCCGTCACTTACCAACATACTGATAGGTGAGTCCTCAGTATGTAGCCACGTTGACAAAGAGGACAGCTTTGCCTGCGTAGTCACCGAAGTTCACAGTCTGGCTACCATTTAGAGTCTTTGCTCGATATTTGTAAATGGTGCCGTCCGCGGATGAGTTGCATTGCTGCGGATACAGACAAAAGGTCAAAGCACGTTATGTTTGCTTTAACTCGCTAACAGCCTATACAGTTCAGGTGAGCCAGAACACAGAGAGCCTGAACCTGAATCCAACAGGAACACAATGTGTTCTCAGACTTCCAAATAACACACACACACACACATATATATATATATATATATATTAAAAAAACTCAAACCTGAAGCTGACTTGACGTGGGCGTAACCTCTCACCTCACACAGATGTTTATGAGGAGTGTGCTTAACCTTTTGTTCAGTCACCCTTTTAATGATGCCACAGTGAGTGACTGAAAAATGACGCTGTTTCATTTGTGTTCTCGTGCTAAATGTTTTTTCACCTAGCGACCAATATAGCAAACGAGTAATCACAGGCAATCAGCCAATAAGTAGAACCATAGCGAGCGGCAAAAATTTGCAGGTACAGAACTTGCCATGCGTAAGGAAGTATTGTATTAGTCTTATGTGATGGCACTGGCTACCTTCGGATATCGGGTGTCTCACTCGGACAAAACAACACATAGGAAAATCTCTTTTCGTCCCCCTCAAGGTCAAATAAACAATCACCTCAGCAGTCTGATCTGTATCCACTACAAATGTCAGGAGTTTGTTTGCCCAAATTGATCCTGAAGCTTTAACCAAATAAGCAGCATCAGGGACAGCTGCAATACTTCCACTTTCATACCTGCGTTATTGTGTGGGCAGCAGAGCTCCTTACAGTAAAAAAAAAAACAAGCTCTGTGTCAACAGGAGAACGAACAGTTAAAGGGGACTTTAGCTGTCAAATTACCCTCACCCACCAGGAAATCATTAGGTGAAATGACCAGTGCAGATGTGTCTCTATATAAAATGAGTATCACAATATTCAAAAACATGTAAGCTGAGGGCCATTACAGTTCCAAATGGTTCCGTTTTAAACGTTGTTGATGCACTTTATCTTGTCTTTATGCCTGATGATTGCCAGATGCTTCCTTGGACGGTCATTTTTCACAATAAATCAGCACAGCTCCGAAAAGGATGTAATCATGCTTAGAAATTCACCAACAAAAGAAGCCCAGAGTAACAGGTGTTTGTGTTTCTATTCAAAGCCTTGCTGTGCAGCAGAAGCGTGAATAAGCAGTAATAACCAGGAGTCATTGAAAGACGTGTGTGTTGAGCACAGATAGTGAACAATGGGGGAAGTTAGAGTTGCTCAAACTTCCTCATAATATCTGTGACATATTTTAACATTCTGGAAAACACAGACACGGCAGCAAGAATAAAATAGACAGATATGCTGTATGAACATCAAGCAACACTCACCTGATAACCTACAAGGGTAACAGGTGACAAATAAAATGTAAATAAAAACATGAATAGGGACGTCACCTTACAACAATCACGGGTCTCATTGTGTCTGAATTCACGCCGTAAATGTGCAGGATATCAACAGGTGGACCTACCTGGGTTAACGGCCAGCCCGCGGTGCAGGGTTGCAGCAGACCGAGCAGCAGCAGCGGTAACACGGGCCACATCGTGCAGTCCTTCCCCCCGACACGGTGACTGCTCTCTGTGGATGTCCGTCTTCTAGATAAATGAACTGGCTGAGGTGTCGTCATCTGTTGACGTGCACCGATTGTGATCGCGGATGAACGTGTCAGTAGTCTCCGGGTCAGAAAAATAAAAAGTTTTCGTTCTCAGCTCTCATGTTGTGAGCTGAAGCGTGCTTATGATTTAGCAACCAGTGGTATGGTGGCCCATTACTGCCAAACAACCAATAAAAAAAAAATTAGATTATTTCATTCGCCTAAATAAGATTTATCCCACAAACAAGAAAAAATAATAGATGTGTGTGTGTGTGTGTTTGTGATGTTTGCTATCATGGACTGTAGACACCTTGAAACTGCTGCAAAAGTTCAAGAAGAAGCATGACTAGGTCCATCATCATCATCAGTTTTTTTTTTTTTTTAATTTTGCCTCCTCTGTTAACCACATTGGAAGTCAAACAATCAACATGTGATTGAAGAGCAGTATTCATATAAAAAAATATATTATTTACTTTTTTTAAAACATTTTTTTTCACATTAACTGTTCAGGAAATACATAATGAGATGTTAGTGCAAGTGAAGGAGGCTAGCATTAAACTGAAAAACCATAATACACCTAGAAAACTAAGAAAGAAAATTGTAGGAGTGGCTAAATCAACAATCTGGTGCTTTCTTATAAAGAATGAATGTGCTGGCAAGCTCAGCAACATCAAAATGCCCAAAAGACCACAGAAGATGACTAAAGTGGATGATGACAGAATTATTTCCATGGTAGAGAAGAACAACTTTAGAGTGTTTATCCAAGTCAAGAACACTAGAAGAGCTCAGAGTTATTAGCTCTACTCTGCAATCAAGAGACACCTTCATGAATGGAAATACAAAGGGTTTATAGTACAACAAGGTGCAAACCGCTGGTTACGCTCAAGAACAGGATGGCCAGTTTAGACTTTTCCAGAAAACATTTAAAAATAAGCAACAACCCCAAAACAACTGCTCACTTATTGACAAAAAAAAAATCACCTGAACAGATGAAACCAGGATTAGTGAGTTTAGTTTTCTGAAATGAATTTAATTAATCTGGAGTAAAATGACCAGAAAGCTACACAAAGTGGAGATAAGCTTCGACACATCTTCTGTGTGACGCGAGTGCAGAAAAAGCACAGAGCTGTTGTATTTTCAGTGTTTGATTAAAAAAAAAAACTTGAGTCATATCAACTGCTGTTTAATCTGTTTCAGAGATGTATTTACCAGACAGTCATGTTTTATTCAATGGCACAAACTGGAATTAAGCAACAGGGCGCACATTACACTGAACAAATGAGGATCTTTCTGCTTGACTTATCAAGCCAGTTATGCAACATTAGTTCACCTTAACCGAGGAACTCTCTTGTAATGTGTTGTTTTTCTTCTGTTTGGGGAATTAAATAATCATGTCTCGTGAATGGGAGGTTGTAAAATAAATACATGTAGAACTCAGTGTGTACTGAATACAAATCAGCTGAACCGCACATCGATAATGAGTTGCATTTTAAAATCTGCCACAGCGCTGACATGGCAGCAGCTTTTGACACTATAAACTCAGCACTAACCGGTTGTGTTCAGTTCATAGTGTTAAATCTAACCTATTAACAGAGATGTTGCTGTTTATATGGTGTGACATATTAAGTAGTTTTAAAATTGCATCTGTTACTATAACTGCTGCTTAACTGACTGTTAAGATTCATAAAAAAAAAACTCAGTCCGTGTGCTTTAGATGAAACATTTATGCTAAATGAATAAAAAGCTCCTGCGGTGTTACAAGTTGAACTTACCCGAATCTTCATGAATGCATGAGAGCTAAGCGGCCTACTGTTAGTTTATTTTATTCATGGATCATTTCTCCTCCTCTCTCCTCTCCTCTTTGGGATCAGCTGTTGCCATGGTGAGCTGGTACTTTGCCATATGCCCTGTGGGTGGCTGACAGGAGACTTTGCAAGACTGTTCGAGTGTCTCGCTCACTGTATTTTGTACACAGCGTTCGGCTCAGATCTGCAGGCCAAAGTAAGTTCTTATGCAGCGGGGAAGCAAGAGGCACCAGAAGGGCCAGATATCCCATGAATTTCTTTGGTTAAGGAAAAATACTGAAATGTAATCGATTATGATCAGTTGCAAGGGGCTGTGAGAACATGAATAAATTCACATACAAATACTTTTATACAGATTCCTGGCATATCTTCTTTGTCTCATCCTGAAATATTCTTGGGATTAACTGTTATTACTGTTCAATATTTAAGTACAGCCAATCAAAACAAAAACGTGATTCTCTCTAATATTATGGGGAATAAGGAAAAAAATGTTTTTCTTGTTTCTAAATCTTAAAGTTTAAAGCATAAAGATAAAGACCTACACTACTGCAGATGCTTTACATACAGTATAGGTAGGTAGATCAAAATCTGACTGTTTTATTCTGATGATTTGAACCAAAAATGTCAAACTTGGATTCATCACTCTGTTTGAATGAGACCTGTTTCCACTGATTTTCAAACTAGGTCTTGTGTAATTTGATATACCTCAACTTTTTTTCCCCTGTTTGTCATTTAGCAAAAGAAATGGGAACAAGTGATGTGTTTTTACAACAGACCACAAGCACACAAATCTGACACACATATCTGGCCAAAACCCAAACGGCGTTTTCTATATTCACCACACGAGGGCGATAATGAGCTCACTGTGTTTCTCCAGCAAAGCAACCAGCGGTGACGTCAACACAAGCAGACAGTGCAGTGAGTCGCTGGGCTCGTTTACGTTCGTCAGAGATGGCGTCCCTTCTGCAGCCAGATAGAGTTGTCTATCTGGTTCGTGGGGAGAAAAAAATTAGAGCCCCCCTGTCTCAGCTTTATTTCTGTCGCTACTGCAGTGAGCTACGATCTCTGGAATGCGTGTCTCACGAGGTACGTTAATGTTTTTCTTATCATCCTCCGTTAACAGTTAGCCTTTTCTAGCTACTTTGTTACCACCGCTTAGCTTTGACAGGCGGGAGGGACAAGTTCATCTACATGCTGAGTTGTCTGGCCAAGCCGCGTGTCAATCAAACGGTTCCCTAATCTCATTGGTTATACGGTTTCGCTTCCGCTGTGTAAAAGAAGAGAGAGAGCAAGCTAACGAGCTGTTGCTATCCGTCGGCTTTAGCATTAAACGCACAGGTCAGCTTATATAAAGATGTGGGTGGCATGTTCTCTAATTCAAACAAGTACACAAGCAAAATATTTTGATGTCAACGTCTTCACTGTTGAACTCTTGTAAACCTAACTCAAAGTTACAGACACCACGCCCAGAACGATTTGGCTAGTAGCATCACCATCATAATAAGATACCCTGACCAATATTTGGCAAAATACTACTACTTGATTAAAAGCTTAACTTAATTTAAAAAAAAGATACAAATGAAATAAATAGGTTTCCCCGTTTTTCTTTGCCATACTGTCCAAAGGAATGGTACGACGATAATCCTATTTATTCCTCATGACACTGTTGATAATCCAGCAGTTAGGAAGGTTGTTTAAAGTACACTTTAAGACTGATTTCTCTGTTGTTTAGGTGGACTCCCACTACTGTCCCAGCTGTTTGGAAAACATGCCGTCTGCAGAGGCTAAGCTTAAAAAGAACAGGTGAGATTGACCTGCTTTTTTTTTCAGATTCATAGCAAAAGCTGCGTATTTGTATTCCAACCGTTATGTCACCATGTACTTAGCGACCATAGTTTAATTCTTAATTATTGGTGTGATCTGTTGTAGGTGTGCAAACTGTTTTGACTGCCCGTGCTGCATGCACACACTATCTACTCGAGCCACCAACATCCCAGCTCCTCTGCCCGATGATCCTACCAAGACAGCCATGAAGAAAGCATACTATTTGGCCTGTGGCTTCTGTCGCTGGACCTCTAGGGATGTGGGCATGGCTGACAAATCAGTTGGTGAGTGCTAGTTCACTAATAGTAGTTAACCGTTTTTTTTTTTTTTTAAGGTCAAGGCTGTATTTGTTCTCTGCGACTGTCTTAAAGTCTGATGTTTGCATTTTGTTCACTGCAGCCAGTGGTGGATGGCAGGAGCCGGAGAACCCTCATACTCAGCGGGTAGGTCCCTCCCCCGTGGCCATCGAAATTTTTCTCAAGTTGCTCACATGTTTCCTGATAACACGTTGCTTGGTTTTCAACCAATGTGCCCCTGAATAAGTGACACCCTCATTAACGCAACCCAGGTTAAACTAAATAGCTGAACATTTGCTTGGGCTACAAAACTGGTTACCACAGCAAACTGCACATGCTCCCATTTATTTATTTATTTTTTCTTGTAATTTTTTTTTTTTTGTATTGTTCTTTTTTTTTTTTATTTTTTTTTTTATTATA